>CAUYQG010023755.1:0-23173 GCA_963574415.1 Tarsius wallacei | reverse complement strand
TTTGGAGTGTACTGTCACCGCTTGCTTTCGCTGAATAAACTACTCTTTGCTTTTACTCTTCCTGTGTGTCTCATCCAATTCTTTGTTTGCGGCACCAAGAACCTAGTCACCACCAATGGGTCTTTAATCACCCTGCAATGGTATGAAACCACAGGAGGCTTTCAGCACATTTTTTTCACCTCCTTTCCTCCAGCAGTGGTCCCAGGATGCTAGGTGTGATGGCAACAAGAAGTCTCTGGTCTAGAAGGCATCTGGGGTTCACCCTACCCTTGGACTTGGCCGGTGTCACATGGTCCAAGTTCAGTGCTGAATCTACCCCGTGGCAGGGCCTGAGCACACGGTTCGTTTTCCTGCTCATTGTCTGCTCCACAGCCCTGAGAAAAGGAATGTGAGTTTTCTTTTGTAGATGTGGAATGACTTCACAGAGGCTCAGACCAAGACTGGGGAAGAGACCCAAGCTCCCAGAGGAGCTGGAGAATCGAATGGATGGCTCTGATGCCCACCACCAGTGTGCTGAGTGAAGGTCACAAGCTCTTGGCACCAGATTTGACATCAAAAGCTTCCTGTTGGAATTAGACCCCCCTCTTTCCTTCTGCTTCAGAATTCAGGAGGAGAAAGAGAGGTGGCCTTGGGGTCAGGCAGACCTACACTTGTGTCCTGGCCCCACCGCTATAAGTAATGCCCTTCCTGTGGACCTCTGTTTCCCCACCTGTAAGAAGAGAACAGGTCCCTAGCACCAGAGGTTCATCTTAAGCGCCAATTGGAAGCATGTCTGTGCAAAACTTTCCAGAAACCCTGATATAAGGCTCTTCTCCTACCAGCTGTGGGGTCCTGGGGAAGTTCCTTCATCTTTCACAACCTCATTTTCTCTGCAAAAGCAGGGAGAATGGTATTCACCTCACAGGGCTGTTGTTCAGATGAAAGGACATAATGGAAGGAAACCCTCAGGAGACTTTCAGACACACAGTAAGTGCTCAGTTCACAGCAGGTAGTATGATTGTCACTGTGTTTATCCCATGGCGCCTTCTTCCCCCTCGCTGCCCCCAGAGGGGAAGGAGGGTTGTCTCCTCTCTGTAGTTGAGAAAAGCTTTTGGTCTAGAGGCTCCAAGACCTTCAAGGGAGGCCAGCCTCCCAGAAGCCTCTGCAGGCAAGGAAGTCGTGTCTTAGACTGACTCATTGTTCAGCCTGGCTGGACATGAGAACTTCTACATGGAGTTATTTTAATCTTTCCTCACAAATCAATAACTGCTTACCTTGAAGCAGTTTTAATTAGTTAAGGCCTGCTGAGTGCTCTGCTGATAAACTAGCCTGCTATTAATGCTAAGTGTCTGCCTTGTGGTTGCTATTTTTATTATTGTTGTTGTTGTTATGAAATCCTCCTTTCCTGGGCCACACAGCTGGGCCTGGTATTTTTAACATCACCTGCAGCTTGAGCCTCCTACCCTGAAACTTTGGGAAAGGAGCCCTTGTGGACAGCTCAGCTCATGCCCTCCTGCCCTCCAGTAACACCCTTAACACAACATTATGGAAAGAAGCTTCAATGTCCACAATTCTTGGTCTCTGACTTTTGCAGCAGTGGAGCCCCCAGAACCCCGAGGTGAAGATCGTCCCACCCCCCCATCCTTAAATCAGTCACCAGTGGGGAGAACAGACGGAGGAGATATTTATTTATTGAGTGCTTACTGCGTACCAGCCACGGTGTAATGTGCTCACTATTGGGACCTCATCTAGTCTTCAGAGCATGCCCCAGTACCAACACTGGCCCTGTTTTCTAAATGAAGTAATGGGCTCAGAGAGCTTAGGACATTTGCTCAAGATCATAGTGTCAGCAAGCAGGAAAATGTAAATCTAAATGCTGGTCTGTCTTTCTGATTCACACTCTGGTAACCCCTGAGACCTCCCTGGCTTTGGTCAACTTCTCTCTCTTTTGGCCTCGTCGTCATCAACCCTAGGCCTCCAGCCTGCCTATCTGTCTTGCTCTTTCAAACTGTCTCCACGTGTTCCATCCCTTGGGTTGCTGGCTGGCTAGAGGTGGAGGACTGGGGCATGGTCTTGACGAGTCAGAGGCCAACTCCATAATCCTTTGTAATCATGACTCCAGTGAAGAGAAGACGGGCACAAACAGAAAAATAAAACCTTCTTGGAAGGAGAGACAATGTTCAGGCAATATGACAAAGAGGTTCAAAATCTGGGCAGAAGGAACAGAAGGCCCAGGCTCAAATCCTGCATGTGCCTCTTAATGAATGTGTGACTTTGGGCAACTTGCAGAAGCTCCAGTCTTCTCATCTGCAAAGTGGGCTTCCAGTAGCATCTGTCTCCCAGGGCTGTTGTAAGGATTAAGTGAGAGAACCTCACTTAAGGGTACAATGCAAAGTAGCATTTTTTTTTATAGTAATTGGTGCTAACATACAGTAAGCAATTACCAGGTGTCAAGTGCTGTTCTGAGTAATTGTCTTGTTTTATTTCATTTACATGCTGGAACACTGTGTGACAGGTCTCTTTTATCATTGGAGACCCTTGTATTGGCTCCATTTCACAGATGGGAAAACCTAAGGCTGAAAGATATGAGTAACTTGTTCAAGATTATGCTTTTTTTAAAAACTAAACTTATTATTTTGAGATAAGTGGAGTTTCACATACAGCTACAAGAAATAATATGGAGGGAGTCCAGAGAAAGATGGTGGCAGAGCCACTTGGACTATGCAAGTCCCAGTGTGAGTGAATACATGGAAAATTTTGCACACATGTCTGTGAGTAAGTGGATGTGTGAGTGGCTGACTGAGTGGGGGTTCAGGAACAAGTAGCCAGGGTTGCCCTGGTGAAGAGGCTGGGACCACAGCTGCTCTGCTTGGACCCTAGTGCTTCCCAGGATACAGAAGTCAAGTGCCATTTTTTTTAAATCAGCAAAGCCCTTCCAAGGAGGAAACTACGGAAGTGACTTCTGGCTCCAGACACTGCCTCACCACCGTAGCACTCAACCAGACACTGGCAGCAAGGGCTGTGGATGGAGCACAGAGAGGGAGCTAGAGGCAGAGCCCCACTGGAGAAGACAACACAGGCATCTTGAAAACTGGGCAGGGAAGTTCTCTGGCTTGCCTCACCACAGAGTGACAGATCCAATCTCTGTGACAGGTGGGTTAACTACACAGAGGTTGATCATGAACCAGATAGAATATCCCAAAAGTACAAACTTCAGAGGGACAGGATGAGTGCTTCCTACCCTGATTCAGCCATAGGACAAAGGGTGTGACCAGAAAAGGATGAGGAAGACCTCCCCAGGAGATTAGTACTCCCCAGCCTCCACCTTATTCGACTCTCAAAACTATGAGAGAAAGCAAAACATCCCACCCTCAGCCCTGTTTCAAAATATAACAAATTCAGAGCCGGCATCAGAGAAGAATAGAGAGCTGATAAGACATTAGAAGTGAAAGCCTCTCCCAGTGCCACTGAATAACGGAACTAAAGAGAAATGAAAGCGATCTGTCACAAATGGGGGAAAAAATCAGTGGAAGAACATAGGTAATTCCCAGTGTACCAAAGAGAAAAAGCCTGAAAAATCAGATCTCAGAGCCCAAGCAATGGAATTTACCAACGACTGGCCCCAGAAACAACAGGGCTTAGGGAATGGATGGAAAGAGTGAATAAAACTCAAGAGAGACAATATGCAACACTGAAAGAACTTGTAGCAAGGATTTTGGCCATAAAAAACTTCATCCAGGAAATAACAAGATGACAAGCATGGAAAGCAGAATTAATCAAGCAGAAGGAATCTCAGAACTTGAAGATCAAAACATGGAATTAACTTGATATGTAAAAAATATAGAAAAATAAACTCAAAAAGAAAGAACATCCACAATTTTAAAATAAAAATTAAAAGAAGAAAAAAAAAGAAAGAAAAAACAAAGCCTCCAAGAGATATGTG
Source organism: Tarsius wallacei (assembly GCA_963574415.1). Lineage (NCBI taxonomy): Eukaryota > Metazoa > Chordata > Mammalia > Primates > Tarsiidae > Tarsius > Tarsius wallacei. The sequence continues at coordinate 19,251 of CAUYQG010023755.1, read as the reverse complement.
ATTATATCAAAAGGGAACCTATGCCTGGTTGGTATCCCAGAAGAAGAAAGAAAAACAGAGGATACCCTGGAGCAAGTGTTCCAGGAGGTTAGCCAAGAAAACTTTCCCCATTTTCCAGAGATGTGACCATCCAAACACAAGAGATACAGAGAACTCCCGCAAGAATTGAATGAGAAGACCAACCCCTAGACACATAGTAATTCACCTATACAAAGTAGGTACAAAAGAAAAAACGCTAAAGGCAGCAAGAGACAATGGTCAGACTACCTACTGGGGAAAACCAATCAGAATAGCAGCAAACCCATCAGCAGAAACACTATAAGTTAGAAGGGACTGGAGTCCAGTTTTCAAAGTCCTCAAAGATAAACAATTTCAACCAAGAGCTTACTACCCAGCCAAGCTCAGCTTCATCAGCAATGGAGACTTAAAATCCTTCCCAAATATCCAATCCCTAAGAAAGTATGCAGCTTCCAGACAGGAGATGTTAAAAAGGTATTAAGCACAGAAGAAAGAAAAAAAAAGAATGCCCATGCTCTTCCCAAGAAAGCAGGAGAACATAAGATCAAAAGAGAATACATCATGACTGCAAACTTGAAAATACGCACATACATCAACCCAAAAGTTAAAAGAAAACAAACAAATAAAAACTTTATAAGAACCTTATGATGGGGATAAATACTCACATTTCAGTAATCAGCCTGAAGGTGAATGGACTAAATGCACCACTGAAAAGACATAGAATGGCAAACTGGATAAAAAATCATGATCCAATAATTTGCTGCATCCAGGAAACTCATCCCATCAGAAGGGACACACATAGACTCAGAATTAGAGAATGGAAAACAAATTCCCTGGTGAATGGATCACAAAAGAAGGCAGGAGTCATGATCTTAATATCCAACAAAACAACCTTTAAGCTATCAAAAATGTAAAAGATACAGAAGGACACTACATAATGATAAAAGGTTCAATCCATCAATAAGAAATATCCATCCTAAACATATATGCACCCAACACAGGAGCACCAGTGTTTATAAAGCAACTACTAAGTAAACTACAAAAAGATACCTACTCTAACACTGTTATAGCTGGGGACTTAAATACCCTACTAACAACCCTAGATAGATCATCAAGGCAAAAAAATCAACAGAGATCCGGATCCTCAACTTGGTGCTTGACCAAATGGACTTAATAAATACCTACAGAACATTCTACCCAACAACCACAGAATATACATTCTAATCATCACCACATGGAAGGTACTCCAAGATTGATTACATCCTCAGTCATATATCAAGCATAAACAATTTCATAAGATCAAAATACTGCCATGCACCTTCTCAGAACACAGTGGAATAAAAATAAATATTAACACCAACAAAATTCCCCCAAAACCCACAAAGACATGGACACTAAACAGCATGATGCTCCTGGATCAACACAGAAATCAAAACAGAAATTAAGAGATTCCTGGAAACAAATGAAACATCTTATCAAAACCTCTGGGATACCATGAAAACAGTTCTAAGAGGAGGAATTTATATCTCTATGAACACACATCAAGAAAATAGAAAGATCACAAGTCAACAGCCTAACAAATCACCTAAGGGAGCTGGAAAGAAAAGATCATCAAAATCCTAATTTTAAGAGAAGAATCCAGATAACCAAAGTAAAAGCCCAAATATGGGACATGGAAGACAAAAGTACCATAGAAAAAAATCAACAAAACAAAAAGTTGGTTCTTTGAAAGGATGAACAAAATTGATGAACCCCTAGCCAGAATGACTGAGAAAAATAGAGGAAAAGCCCAAATAAACACAATCAGAAGCACAATAGATCAAATCACAACTGACCCCAAAGAAGTGCAAAAGATTATTAGAGATTTCTATGCGCATCTGTATGAAAACAAACTTGATAACCTAAATGAAATGGAGGACTTTCTGACATCACACAACCTCCCAAGGTTGAAACAAAAAGACATTGAGACACTAAATAGACCAATAACAACCCAGAAAACTGACTCTATCATAAGAAAACATATACAGAAAAAGTCCGGGGCCAGATGGCTTTCCAGTGAAATTCTACTAAATATATAAGGAGGAAATGATACCAATCCTATTGAAAGTATTCCAGGCAATTGAGAAAGACGTAATTCTCCTCAAATCATTTTATAAAGCTAACATCACACTGATACCCAAACCAGATGAAGATCCAACAAAAAAAGAGAACTATCAGCCAAATGATCGATCAGCACCAATCATTCAGTGAGAAGACAGCCAAGGATTCTCACTGGTCCCTCTCACGCTAGGTTCTCACTTGCACAATGATAGGTTATGCCATTTGATGTGTGCTGTGTACAGCTTCACCAGAGGGTGCCTGATTTAAAATGTATCCTGCTCCACAAATCAATGCATTTTTCTCAATTTAACATAGTCGGGTTTACACATTTCTGTCTTTAAGATAAATAAATAATAGTTTCGTGAGAAAAAAAGAAAGAAACAATATGAAGAAAGGTTAGGCACAGTGACTGATGCCTGTAATCCCAGCACTTTGGAAAGCTCAGTCAGGGAAGATTGCTTGTGTCAAGACCAGTCTGGGCAACATAAGGAGACCTCATCTCTACAAAAAAAAAAAAAATCAAAAAACTAGCTGAGTGTGGTGGTGCACGCTTATAGTCCCAGCTATTCAGGAGGCTGAAACAGAAAGATTGCCTGAGCTCAGGAGGTCGAGGCTGCATTGAGCTATGACCGTCCCACTGCAAGCCAGCCTGGGAGACAGAGTGAGACCCCACCTCAGAAAAAAAAGAAATAATATTAATAAATCCCATATACTCTTTATTTTATTTCTCCCAGTGTTAATATCTTGCAAAACTAGTACAACGTCACAGTCAGGACATTGATTGCTACAGTCTAGATACAGAACATTGTCAGCACTACAGAGATTCCTCGTGTTGTCCTTCTGTGTATACCCACCTCCTTCCAATCCCTAGTACCTCCTTAAACACTGTTTAAAGAACATACATTTGTGAGCAGCTATTTTAATTATGAAACACATGAGGAGCAAATTTGAACAAATATTTCTGAAGAGCACCTCACAGACTCACTAAGAATTGCGACCACTTCCATCAAATCAGACATTGATAGATCCATTTTACAAAAATGAGGTCAAATTTCCCATTGTTCTCAATTTTATAAACTTCATAAGAAAAATTATTTTTTAAAAAAGAAGGCTTATTATGTATATTCACTAACTACATCATATAATTACATGTAGCCCAAGACATTTACTCGATGCAGCCTAGGGAAGGCAAAAGGTTGGGTACCCCTGATTTAGAGTCTTATGTTTGTATATAATGCCCAGGGTTTTTCATTCTTTTTTTTTTTCTTTTTTTTGAGTTAGAGTCTCACTCCATCGCCCAGACTGGAGTGCAATGGCTGCTCCTGGCCACCGCAGCCTCGACCTGCTGGGCTCCAGCGATCCTTCCGCCTCAGCCTTCCAAGTAGCTGGAACTACAGGCGCACGCTACCACGCCCGGATAGTTTTTTTTATTTATTTATTGTAGAGATGAGGTCTCGCCAAGTTGCCCAGGCGGGTCTCGAACCCACAGGCTCAGGCAATCCACTTACCTCAGCCTCCCAAGGCGCGGGATTACAGGCTGAGCCACCGAGCCTGGCCTTTCGTTCTTACTTAGCAGAAGGAATAAGGAAAAATATGTCCATTCTACCTTCCCAGAAGTACATGTCCCATACATACATTTTAATAAGTGATAGAGTCTGGATTCAACCCTAAGCAGTGAAGCCTCAGAGACCATGGGCATAACCACTAGGCAATACTGCCCCCACGCCACCTGAATTTATCCCCTCTGGGGACTTCCCTCCTACTCTGATATCCCCATCACTGTGAAGTCCTCAGAGGTCACTGGTCAAAATCTCTTCTCAGAAATGACAGTTGAAAGTCCTGTTGCTTCAGCACAGAGGTCTTTATAGGCTGTGGACAGAGAGCCCACAGAGGTCCCATGTGCACATTCTATTAGCATCAGAGCTAAGCCATTTACATATACATGAGATTCCCTTGCAAAAGACCAGTCACTTGTTCTTTTCTTTCTCTCATTCATTATTTACTGAATGCAAGTACTTGAGGACACAAAATCATAACTGCCTTTTAAATTATGCTCTATTTTGCACCAAACACTTTGCATATTGGCCCCTTCTTGGACATCATTTCAAATCTTGTTCTAGCCACTGCTGTGGCGAGCAGGACTGTACATGCTTTGCCCAGTCTCATGACCGTGAAACCTGACAGTGCCTCATCTCACCCCACTATGCATCTCTCGCTCCCCATCCCCAGGTGCCTGGAAGAAAGCTACTCAGCACTCACTAACACACAAACCAGAAGCGTAGTGCAGTTAACACTCCTTGAGACAATTCTTGACCTTCTTGACCACTGGGGAACAGAAGCTGGTGGACAGATACTTCCCTCTTTCTTTCCTGGAGCAGATGGTTCTTCTTTGTTGTGTTTTTAGAATCATGGAGTACATGTGAGGATTTGTTACATAAGTACAATGTCTGACAAATCCATTTGTGAACCATCCTATAAAAAGTGCTACATACCTCACTGCTGAATATCACTACGGTCACCTTCAAAGTACTCTCCTTGGGAAGCCATGCACCAACGTCAGTGCCTAGTCCACCCATCAAGGCCATTTTGGAATTCTTCTTTCTGGAATGGCCATCAGAGCTGTCATCGTTATTTGTTGAGGTCTGACAAATCAAGTTCGTGAACTTGCTACCGTGTGATTTCATTGGCAGCACTGTACAAATAACTGTATTGGAACACCCTCCCTACTCACTTGATCTGGCCCCCAGTGACTTTTTTCTTTACCCGAAGATAAAGGAAATAATGAAAGGAGGACATCAAAGGTAATAAAACGACAGCTCTAATATCATGTCCAATGTTTAGTGTTCACTTATGAGTGAGAATACGTAGTGTTTAGTTTTTTGTTTTTGTGTTTAGTTTTTTAGAATGATGGTCTCCAGCTGCATCCATGTAGCTGCAAAGGACATGATTTTGATTTTCTTTATGGCTGTACAGTATTCCATGGTGCATATGAAACACATTTTCTTTATCCAGTCCATCATCAGTGGGTATCTGGGTTGGTTCCTTGTTTTTGCTATTGTGAATAGTGCTACAAGGAACATATATGTGCAAGCGTCTCTTTGGTATAATGATTTATATTCCTTTGGGTATATTTCCAAAAGTGGGATTGCTGGGTCAAATGGTAACTCTATTTTTAGCTCTTTGATAAATATCCAAATGGGCAGATGGTTCTGAAATCTAATCCAGAGGCTTTTAGAAAGTAGTTTGGAATTGAACGAATAGCACTCCCTAGAGGTGGCCAAACTCTTATCAAAAGAATAGCAGGTATTTGTATTGGCTTCCCTTCTTTCCTGCTTTTATTTTTCCAATCCTCACTTCTCCTACCTGGGGTCATACGTCCAAATAAACTGTCTTCACATAAAACTTTGGGGGACTCCAGGCTAAGACACTAGGTACCAGAAGTGGCCCTAAAAAGTTCAACATTTTGAGACTATCAATAATCCCTGAAATTCAGTATCATCACAATTACTCAGACTTTTGTCTGTGATTGACCAAGATGAGGTATAGATAGTGAAATTCTGAGTTATGTAGTGACTGTGGGACTTGACCAGCCTAAGAGTAACCAGCCTAAGAGTGGGTCAGCTTTTCTTAATTGCTTGAGAAATCTTGGAAACAACAAATGGCAGGCTCAGATCCACCAACTCTCAGTCCAAGACAGAGTTGTGCTTTATCTGTGGCAGTATTTAAAGATATTCTCATCTCTTGAAACTTATGGGAAGAACATGCTGAAAATCAGGCCTGGGATCTAATTGTAAGAATGGCAGAACTACAAAGGAAACTCAGTGCATGGCCACAAGACTCCTATGATAATCAAGGACCTCAGCGGAAATGAGCAAGGCCCTGAGACCGAGAATGGGGACAGTTAGGTAAACTAGCCTGAGAATATCGGACCCCAGATTCCTGTGCACACACCAGTCTGGTAGAAACAGCCTTGGACCCTTTACAGAGAAGAGGAGTGTCCCCTTGCCTAGAGATCTTGCAAAGACCTTTTTGAGGCTGGTGCCTTACAAGGTGATGCATGTTCTCCTCAGATCTGTCCCTACGGCTTCTCATTACCTTCACGAGTTATAAGCACAGGCCATGCAGAGAAATACAAGTGCTTCTCTGGGTGCAGGTATTTTTCACCTTCAGGGAGGTGAAAGAGCCACCTAAAAGGCAGACATTCATGGGGCTTCACAAGTAAAATATAAAGATGGGTAGGGAATGATTTATTGACATGAGGACACTCACCTGTAACCTGTTCTGGCAAGATATCTGCAGCCATCCCAGCACTCTGCTGGGACAGCTCCTTAAAGTTTGAACATAGTAATGTTTTATAATAGATGAGGTGAAAATGCTAGAACTACTTTTGCATAATATTGAGAAATGGGCCAGAGGGCTTAGGGAGGCAGGACAGCAAACTGGACTTATTATGTGAGACAGGCAAATCCATCCTTCACTGAGGCAATAAACAACACACTGTGGGGAGTTGGTCCAGGACAGAAGGAGAGGAAAACCAGTATCTTTGAGAAGCACAGGGCAGGTATCCTCTACACTTCCAAACTGTCATCCTGAGCATTGCTTTTAGTAGCTATGTTTATCCTGGATCCCTCCAAAGGTATATGTGTCGATAATTTATTTGGAAATTGATCCCAGGATGGAGGGGTGAAAATTGAGGTATAAAAATAAGAAAGCAGGGAAGTCAATACAAAGACCTGTCATCCTTTTGATAGGGGTGGGAGACGCTGCCATGAACTGGAAGGTCCACTGTCAGTGGAGATGGCGAGTTCCAGTCACATGGCAACACCTCATCTTCAAAGGACAACCAGGAGAAAGAAAGCAACCAGGGAGTTCACTCATTAACCCTTGACCTAGGCTCTACTTTGAGGGAAACCTACATTTAGGTGTGGACATTATCTAATTTCAGTGTCACTGATGTCCATTGAAGTAAGATAGCCTCAGTCCTTTTCACAGGTGAAGAAACCAAAACTCTGTGAGGTCACTTGAGGGAGGGATAAAAACGAGCCCTCTGGCCACATTAGGACCCTCTGCAGGACAAGGTTGTGGAGTCACACCATCCCCTGTGCCACACTATCTATGTGACCCCTTCGTGGTTTTAAATTCCACTGTTCACCAAGACTTGTCACCTGTCGTAAGTACGGAATTCATTATCATTATCAATACTAGTAATGGATAATTAAACAACAAATGTACTAATCTCATTAAGCCACTTATTTAATTAATTTATTTTAATTCATGTAATTAGTTAATATGATAATGCTTTCTTTCATCCAAAGACAGCCTGCAGGCTCTTCAAGCACGGCGTATTATTATGAATAGATTTTCACATGCTGAGAAGGAAGTGGTCTGGGGAACGTCTCAAAGTTACAGAGTTGCCTGGTAGGGGTCACTTTGCCTGTGGGAAAGCTCACTGCTTGCCATCTGATGACTCTCTTCTCCCTCCCACAGGTACCAACTTCTCACTGACTTTCTTGCCTTTGCACTTGTCTGGAAAGCCCTCTCCTTTTCTCCCTGAGTAGCAATACCACCCATCCTTCGAGACTCCACTTTTAGGAGTCACCTTCTGCAGGAAGCCCTGACCTTTCCCAGCTGGGTTAGACGGCTCTCCCAAGGTAGCCCGTGTAGCAAATGTCATACTTGTGAAATGCCCCTGCTTAAAATGTGAATCCAGCCAGGCTTGGTGGCTCAGCCTGTAATCCCGCGCCTTTGGGAGGCTGAAGTGAGTGATTGCCTGAGCTTGCAGGTTCAAGACCCGCCTGGGCAACTTGGTGAGACCTCATCTCTACAATAAATTAAAAAAATCAGCCGGGCGTGATAGCACGCGCCTGTAATTCCGGCTACTTGGAAGGCTGAGGCGGAAGGATCGCCGGAGCCCACCCAGCAGGTCGAGGCTGCGGTGGCCGGGAGCGGCCACTGCACTCCAGTCTGGGCGACAGTGAGACTCCAACTCAAAAAAATAAAATAAAATGTGAATCCACTGAGAGAAGGGGCTGAGTTATGGTGACAGCATCAGCAACCAAACACAGTAACTACCATCCTGCATTGAGCATCTCTTTTGCACCAAACATTTTCCCAAGCACGTTGCAAAGAGAGTCACTTTCAGTCCTCATCCAACATCAGATGGTGGGAATTGTCTCCCCACTTACTTTAGAATAAGGAAACAGAAACGTCAAGTGATCAGATAACTTGCCCAGAGCCACCCACTAGAATGGGGATTCAAACTCATTCAGATAGTCCAAAATCCACGCCCTAACCCCTATGCCAGGCATTCTACTTACCTTTGCAGCCTCCACCCCAAGCATGGGGCCTGCTTACTAAATACTCATATAATGAACGAATGCCCCAAATGCTCCCTTAAGAAATCTGGATCTCAGTCTCACAGCGAGAGAAACAAAAAGGCCCCATGACTGAACGAGGACTGACAATGACAAGTTTAGAGGAATTCTGTTATTATATTGATCTTTCGTGGTAATATTTAAGGACATTAAAATTTGCAGTACTGCTGATGAAATTACATTTTACTCCAAGGCTTAAAACCACAAACAAACAAAAATAATAATTCCATTCGTTGCTGAAAATGGTAATAATGCTGGTGAGTATGAGTTTTATTGCTATGGCAACTAGAAAGCCCAGAGATAATAAATAAAAAGTTCTTGCATGCTGTGAAGGGTACATTTTGTTGCCGGATACTCCATCAAACATCATAATTCCATTAGTAGTTAAAAATTGTAATAATACCCTTGACAATAATTTTTATTGCTGTACCTGTAAAACACAAAGATAAGAAATAATTTTGTCAACTGGAAAGTGATGATAATAACTCAATGGTATTAGCGAGAAGCCTGTGGTTTGGTTTCAGTGTGACTAGCATCTAGATTTGAAGTCATAACACCTGAAACAGGGACTCAGAGGCTGCTTTGAATTTAAGCCACTTATGTCCTCCGTTTCTAGTAGTCTCAGGGCAAGGAAAGAATGGTGACTCCTGTTTCACAACTTATGTTCTCAGAAACAGGTTGTGGGTAGCTCTGCCCCTTTCTCGTGACCTACCCTGGTGCTCAGTCTTCTCATCTGTGAAATGGGATGATGCCATCGTTCGGAGTGTTGTCCCCTCCAGATCTCGTGTGGAAATGTGATCCCCATTGCTGAAGGCGGGGCCTCCTGGAAAGTGTTTGGGTCATGGGGGCAGGTCCCTCATAAACGGTTTGGTGCTGTTCTCGCAGTTATGAGTTCTCGCTCTATTCGTTCACACGCGAGCTAATTGTTTAAAGAGCCTGGCACCCCCCTTCTGCCTCTTGCTTCCTCTTTCACCATGTGACATGCCAGCTCCTTCCTTGCCCTCTGCCATGAGTAAAAGCTTCTTGACACCTCACCAGAAGCCGAGCAGAAACCACCGCCATGCAGAGCCATGAGCCAAACCAACCGCTGTTCTGTATTGTTCTGTATGAATGACCCAGCCTCAGGTAGTCCTTTATAGCAACACAAAACAGGCTAAAAAGGACGACATAGATTCTGTTTCCCTGTAGTCTAATCCTTGGGGATATAGCCATGTTTGATAAGGATGGCGGCCTGACCACATGGAATGTAGGGTTGTGGGGAAGACAAACATTATCTGGCCAGTATCTGCAGAACTGAAAGGGGTGGTTTTCAAGGGGTGGGCTTCCTCAGCCTGCAACCTCAATGTCGGTGCCTCTCAAGAAGCTCCCAGGAGGCTGTTCCAGCCTCACGTCTGCGCACCTGTCTGGCTGCAATGCCTCTGAAGGTCAACCCCTCCCTTTTGTTCCATGGCTCATCTTTCCCATGAGTGCCTCTCATGGCCAACTCTAACCCAGAACCATCTTGGTAAGGGGATTCTATGCAGTCTTCTCAAAGGAAGCGGCATTTAACTTGAGAGTACCAAAGAATGGGTCAGACTTGGTCAGCGAAGAGGATAAAGAAGGTCTGGGAGAGAGAAAGGGAAAGGTCCTGGGAACGGCACGTGCAAGGTGGGGCTTCACTGTCATCGGCTACCCCTGGGGATCTCCTGTAACTCAGTGGCAGATCTCTCCATGGGCGGGCTGGAAGTGGTGTAGGGAGTGGCACAGAGGCTTCTAGATCATGGTGGTGGGGTTTGTCCTGCCCATTTCACCAAGTGTTATCATCAGCAGACTTCACCTCAGTGCTTTTAATTTTTTATGAAAAGTTTGCCATGAATATAGCATCCCAGAGTGAATAGAATGGTGACTCATGTTTCACAACTTATGTTCCTCATCTAATTTGTTTTTGACAGTCCTGTCATATTTTTGACAACTAAATAATTTCCGCCCTTCCTTGGGATTTAAGGTCGCACAGCTTCCATGATTCCTCCCACCTGTGTTGCACCTACATTCTCCCACGTAGTCTAGCTCTTGACTGACTAGAAAAATCTTTAGAAGATAGAATAAACAGGACCAGGTATTTTGGGGTTGGTGTGGAGAGAAAGAATGTTGGAGACCATGAGTTCATGAGAAATAGGGATGACAAGTGACAATTTCTATATTGGTCCTAAACCCAGCAGAGAGGTTTGGGCTACAGGTGTAAATTCTGAAGCCTGGAAGACAGTTGACATCTGAAGGCGTGACCGTGGATGAGAATGGAGATGGAAGGAGCAGAGGAGGCTGAATGGGACTTTGAGGAACATCAGCATTCAGTGCCTGGTAAAGGATGCTCAACCGAAAAGGAGGGGACAGAGGCTAAGTGCCCAGAGAGCTAGGAGCAGAGCCAGGACACTGTCACATCTGGCAAGCCAGCAGAGGGGCTGGTTCAAGAAGGAGAGGTCTGTAACACCCGCGGGTATAGCCGCAAGGAGCATGTTAGCGCACTCCGTGAGAGCTGTTTGTTGGAGACAGCAAGGAAGAATCCAGATGGGAAAGGGTTGAGGAGGAGGGGATGGGGTGAAGGGACAGGGACAGAGAGTACAGGCACTCCTTCAGGAAGGATGGCACCCAAGTGGGGGCAGAGACAGATGGCAGCCATGGGGCGGTGTGGGGTCAATGTGGAGGTGGTTGCGTTTCAAAACATGCGGGATTTAAGCATATTTTAAAGTTCCAAGGGAGCACCCTGCAGGAGAAAAGGAAGAGGCAACTAGAGACAAGAGAGGGAGAGGGAGAGGGAGGGGGAGGGCCAGGTGGAAGGGATGGGGGGGAACGGGAGGGGCAGGGAGGGGGGAGAGAAGAGAGCTGTGCTGCGGCAAGGGAGGTGCCTGGGCTGGGAGGGTGCAAAACTAAAGGAAGCCCTCACTGTTTCAAGTGCAGGGTCAGAAGTAGATGGGCTTGAAAGACCTCTGGGCCCATCTACTTCTGTGGTTCTTCAGATGGCCCGTGGCAGTGAGACCCACTCTCCCAATAAATGAAATGGGGAACACAGAAGTCTCTGGTGGGCACTAGGTGCCAGGAGCCTGAACTCTGAAGGTGGTGACACCTGGGTCCACAGAAGCCTGAATGCTCCACACATCATAGATTGCAGACCTCTGGACGGGTTCAAGATTCCCATGTACTCAACGTGAATTCTTCCATCCTTCAGGGCAGCCTCCAAGATGCGAGGGCAACTCAGCCAAGGGGAGTCCCATAATGCCCTGCATCTGCCCGATCCTCTCAGCCATACAGGCGGACTTTGCTTTCAGCTAACCTGACACATTTAAATTAAATTTATCTATCTCTGCCCTGCCTAGTTCTCCCAAAGGACTGGAGGTGGTATACCAAGATACATGTGAGACACAAGATAAAATCCCTAATGACATAGACAAGTAGACGGTAAAAGAATCAGAAGGAACTCGGAGGAGAAGAGACTTACATCTGAGGTGTGCTCAGAGTCCTGACCGCTTGCTATGAAGTGGTCACAGATTCAGCGCTAAGCTTTCTAGCGATTAAAGCAAACCATGCATCCAACACACAAGGACCAGAGAGCTAAAGATCCAATAGCCCATACAGCAACCAAAACACCACCAAGAAGATTTGAGTTATAGTCTTGAAAGCAGAATTTTGCCGGGCTCAGTGGCTCAGCCTGTAATCCCATGCTTTGGGAAGCTGAGGTGAGTGGATTGCCTGAGCCTGCGGGTTCGAGACCCACCTGAGCAACTTGGCGAGACCTCATCTCTACAATAAATAAAAAAATCAGCTAGGCGTGGTAGCGTGTGCCTGTAATTCCAGCTACTCGGAAGGCTGAGGCGGAAGGATCGCCGGAGCCCAACAGGTCGAGGCTGCGGTGGCCGGGAGCGGTCACTGCACTCCAGTCTGGGCAACAGAGTGAGACTCCAACTCAAAAAAAAAAAAAGAAAGTAGAATTTTATCTGCAAAATTTTAATTTACTCCTGCCTTTTAAGACAGCAAGGTGACCTGTCAGGCAGGAGGTCTAACCTGCTCTTGGCTGGTCAGAAGCTTCCAAGAGTTAAAAGGAGCCAGCTAGTGTTTACCAACTTCTCTCTTCCAGAGTGTTCCGGGTCCTTGAGACACAGATGTGGATCTTAATATGATCTCCTAAGTCCACTGTCTCCTGTGAAACAATATTTCCCACTGGAGAGTATTTATTCATTAATTATTTTATTTACCAAATATTTATTAACACCCATATGCATGCCAGTCATTTGCACATCCGTCATGTCACTCAAATTCAGACAGCCTTGTGGGGAAGGGGGAGATGATCTTTCCCGTTTTATAGAAGGAAAAGTTAAGTCTTAGAAGTTAAAGTAACCAGCCCACAGTTGCACAGCTAGCAAGTGGCAGGGCTTAGATTTGAGCCAAGTCTTCTGACTCCTAGCCTGGTGCCCTTTGCATCTAGAAAGCAGCTGAGCAGAACACAGCAAGGCCGAGGGTCAGAAATTGCCAGTGGGTCCCAAACCAGGCTGGTATTCAGGAACCAGGTAAACCAGACTAGGGTCCCAAGAGACTTGTAGGAGCTGAAAGGGCAGTCTATGGTCTTAAGATTGTGGGAGCAGAATCAGTATTCTCAGGTGCAACTTTCAAGCGATAATTTCTCATTTGCAGGTTTGCTGCTTAGAGCCACCATGTACATCGGTGCAGGCCATGCACTGCACAACTCTAGAGGGTTCCATTCACAGCAGCAGCAGCATGGATTTGTATACTTATTATTACAACTTTCCAGTAGGTGGCAAGAAAGTGTATCCAAGAGTGAGCACCTTCCCCTGATTTGCACATGGACTCCCTGTGGGTCAGCAGGCGTGCTGGTGTGAGCCTCACAGGCATGGTGTGTGTTTGATGACTGGCACAGAGCAGACCCTTGATAACCGCTAGTTTGCCATCCCTTCTTCTGCAGTATGAGAACCGTCAAACTTGCTCAATTTGCTTCACCATGTAGTTTTGAAGATCAACTGAAATAACAGATTTTAAAGCGTTTTCATAGGCACACTGGGACACAGTTGAGTATGAGTGTAGGAAATAATAAATTGGCTAAGGAGGTTGAGAGGAACCCCCGGCCCTGAGGCTAGTCCCCGATCGATCCAGGGAACCAGTCATGGCTTCCAGTGCCAGCCAGGCCACAGATGGGGTCAGGTTTCTGCAGCTGGGTGGGCAGGACCTCTGGGCCAAGCAGAGGAGATAAGGTGTGGCGGCAGCCAGCAGCAGCGCCCCTCGGGCCCTCGCAGAAAAGCAGTTTGCAAGGAGGGAGAGAGAGAGGGGGGAGGCACCATGTCCACAGATGAGGAGGCAGGGAGGAGAGATGGCAGAGGAGCAGAGAGAGAAAGTAGGCTGAGACTGAAAGAGAAATGAGGGGGAAGGGGACGAGGAGAGACAGCAAGAGACGGAGGGAGGTTGAAAAGCAGAGACCGGGAGCAGAGCGAGATGGAGACAGGAGAGAAGCAAGTGAGAGGAGCCTGAGAAAGACCCAGGAAAGGGCTGTGTGTGTGTGTGTGTGTGTGTGTGTGTGTGTGTGTAAGAGACAGAGAGAGACAGAGACAGACAGACAGAGACAGATGTGAGTGTGTGTGTGTGTGTGTGTGTGAGAAAGAGAGACAGAGACAGAGATAGAGACAGAAAGAGAGAAACAGACAGACAGAGACAGATGTGAGTGTGTGTGTGAGAGAGAGACAGAGACAGACAGACAGAGACAGATGTGAGTGTGTGTGTGTGTGTATGTGTGTGTGTGTGAGAAAGAGAGACAGAGACAGAGATAGAGACAGAAAGACAGAGAAACAGACAGACAGAGACAGATGTGAGTGTGTGTGTGAGAGACAGACAGAAAGACAGAGATAGGCAGAGACAGAGACAGAGAAACAGACAGGTAGACAGAGACATGTTTGTGTGTATATGTGTGTGTGTGTGTATGAGAGAGAGAGACAGAGAGAGAGAGAGACAGAGACAGATGTGAGTATATGTGTGTGAAAGAGAGACAGAGAGAGACAGAAAGACAGAGACAGATGTGAGTGTGTGTGTGTGTGGTGGGGTTGTGTGTGTGTGTAAGAGAGACAGAGACAGAGACAGAGACGGAGAGAGCCAGACAGAGAGAGAGGAAGGAAGGGAAGAAAGAGGAGGGGAGAGGAGAGACAAGATGGACCAAAGAGGAGAGGAGAGGGAAAGGCAAGAAAGATCAGCCCTAGAATTCAAATCTCAGTTCTGCCTTGACATCCTCTGCCTCAGTTTCCTCAACCGTGAAGTGTGGATAAGGCCCCTTGCTTCCCCCACCCCTCCCCAGTCCCACCCGCTCCTGGGCTGTTGCAGGCGATGCTCAGGAGGCAGTGAGTTTTGTGCTTAGCAGAGCAAGCTTGGTGTCGCTCCCTGACTTGGCTGGGCTCAGGCGAGTCCCGGGGCCTGCTGTCGGGCCTGGCGGGAGAACCATAAAGACGGGGGCTGTGTATGGATCTGGGGAGCCAACTGCCTCCCTTCACCAGATGGAAAAGCCTGTTTGGGGGTGTTTTCTCTCAACGATGGTGAAGCTCTCCAACAGCCCACGGGTCCCTTCCCTGTGCGGCGCCCCCACACCAGGCCTTTGTGGACCTTGGGAGGAGTTTGACCAGGAGCAACTGGGGAACATAATCCTTCAAAACCAGATCGATGAAGCCGCATTTCTCCCCTTTTCCCTGAGTGTGAAGAGGCCATAAAGCAATTCGAGCTCCCTGTGGTCCCTCCTGTCAGAGCAGGGCAGGGTCTCTGCCTTGTGGAGCTAATCGGTCCAGCGATAAGGGTTCCGGCAGCTGTTAGAGAAGATAGGCCGCCCCATAAACCAGGGTCACCAGCAGGGCACAGGGGTGAAAAGGTAAAGGGAGTAGCCGGAGGCACCTTGTGCTGTCCCAGGGAAAGTGTTGAGCTGGAATGCTGACTTGGACAGGAGGGCCACAGGGTGCCTGCTTGGCCCAGAAGTGGGAAGGTGGCCAGCAGGTGGGCATTAGAGGCTAACCCACTTCTCACCAGCAGCTGGGGCTGACCGTAAGCCTGGTGGCACAGGGACAGGCAGACCCTTTGTCAAATATTGAAACTGTTTCTGTCCTGCGTCTCAGCCTCCGCCACCCTGTCCCTTCCCCAGGGTCAGCTGGATCACCGCCCCCGCAACACGATCCTTCAGACCCAGGAGGCACATGGGGTCTCCAGGACCCCGCAAGAGCCTTGGCCTGCATCAGTGCTGATTGGACAGTACCCAGGTCCTGCTGGTAGTTAAATGTTCTAAATACCACCCCCTTTTGCCAGCAACCCTGACTTCCTGAGCGTGAAAATCTTAGCTAAGAACAGCTCTGTCTGTATTTGGAGGTAGGAGGGCCAGGGAGAGACAGAGGAAGGAACGCCCACCAGCGTACCCAGGACATTGCCTGGGCCTTTCGTCCGATGCTTCCCTCCCCCAAATCCCAGCCGCAGAGAAATGGCTCTGATCTTTGGGAGTGACAAGATGGAGAAAAGCCATTTGCCAAATGTCCTTCGGCGTGTCGTGAGAGTCGCTCTGCCAGACTGCTGAAGGAAAAGGGTGAAACCCAAACTCTCAGTCATCTTGAGAAGGAAAAGAACCCCAAGTCAGGTGTCAGGCCTGGTCATAACCCGGATGTTTCTGCCGTTGGGTTAGGGCGTTGAGAACAGGCTCCTTCTGGGGTGAGACGTGAACTGGGCGGGAGGTCAGTGGGCTGACAGTTTCTCTTCTTGATTCCTGAAGAGTCTTTAGCTGGAATTTCCACCTCTGGTTGTCAACTTCCTCATCTGTCAAATGAGAAGCTTGGATATGATGACGCCAATTATATCTATCCCTCCTCCGATTCTCATCCAACCACTTACTCATCGGACGGAAGGAGTCTCTGAGGAGGAAGCCACAGAGGAGATAATTCTACCTGACCTGGAGATGGCACAGCACGTCCTGAAGAGCACAAGATTAGCGCACAGACCTGGGCAGGGCTGTCATGTATGTTTGTTGAAGTTGTGCACTGTACAAAAAGCACTCAGCAGGGGGCGCTAGGACACAGCCTGAGCTCTGCTCACCAAGCTGTGTACCCTGGCACGGGGCTTCACCTGCCTGGAGACACGCCTATTTCTACAGCGCACAAATGTGCCATGTGGGCTAGTGGCAACTCTGAACTTAGGCTCTAATCTCGGTGTTGACACTTTCTAGGTCTATGAACTCAGAGATGTTAGAGAAACTGAACTTCAGTGTTATGGAAATTGGGGCTAGGCACTGTGGCTGGAGTCACTGTAATGCCAGCACTTTGGGAGACCAAAACCTGGGTAACATAATGAAACCTCATCTCTACAAAAAAAAAAAAAAAAAGCAGCCAAGTGTGGTGGCACATTTCTGTAGTCCCAGCGACTCAGGAGGCTAAGGTGAAAGGATCACCTGAGTCCAAGAAGTTTAGGCTCCAGTGAGCCATGATTCACTACACTCCAGCTTGGCCAACAGTGTGAAATCTCAACTCAAATAATAATAGTAATAATAATAATAATGGAAATTAGGGGCTGGGCACGGTGGCTCAAGCCTATAATCCCAGTACGTTGGGAGGCCAAGATGAAAGGATTGCCTGAGCCCACAGGTTCGAGACCAGCCCTTGGCGAGACTTCATCTCTACAATAAATCAAAAAATTAGCTGGGCATGGTAATGCACGCCTATAGTCCCAGCTACTTGGAAGGCTGAGGTAGAAGGATTGCCGGAGCCCAGCAGGTCGACGCTGGAGTGGCCGTGAGCGTGCCACTGCACTCCAGCCTGGGGGACGGAATGAAACTTCAACTCAGAAAAAAAGAAAATAAATTGGGCACGTCATTGTTTCCTGGCAGAAATCAAGTGAGGCTGAACTGAGAAAATCTCTCTCCAATACCTAACACACACCCTGACCCATAGCAAGTACTCAACACAGAGAATCTCCTTCTGGCTTCCTCCTGCCTGAGTCTTCCTCGGGGAGACATTCATTAGTGTTCCAGTGTCGGAAATGGCTTCCTTCACCTCGTAATTCTGCCCTTAGAGACCATCTGCTGGTGGGAGCCCCCATTCACCAGCATCCCACCTCCCAGTGGACTTGCCCCAGGATTCCATCTTCATCTTGGAATGCTCCAGACATGCAGCCTCCATGTGCACAGGGAAGTCAAGGCCAGATGCAAGTCTGGTGAGAGAGCCACACAATAATTGCAGGAGTGGAGTTTCATTTTTGCCCAAGTGCTCTCAACAGCTAGCCCTCCCATTCCTAGAAGTTTCCACATCTTCTCTCTCCAGAAACAATGAGACAGAAAGGTGGGCATGGTTCTCAAATGTCCAGGCTGGAAGGCCTTGGAGGGGTCATCTCATTCCATCAACTCATCGAGGACACTTTAAAGCATCATCACACATTATCCAATTATCGTATTTTCTTGAACTCACTCACTGCCTGTTTCCCAAAGTGCTGAGAACAAGTTGCTAACAGCTTTCTTTATGGATATAATCATCCAATTTTAGGGCTGGAGAGGCCCTGAAAGGTGCCAGTGGGGACGCACTTAGCAGGCTGCCCCCTCCCAGTGTGTTCTGAGTTACTCATTCTGGACCAAGTCTTGCCTTCCAGACTTCACCATCACAGGTCTTTTGCCTCTCAGAATTTGGAGAACAGGAATACTTCTAGAAAAATCTGAAACAGAAACAGTGCTTTGTATGCACTGGGCCCTGCTCCCGAGCCTTCAGTGGCTTTCAACTGCCCACAGAATTAATCCAGTTCATTTAACTGACCTTTTGCTATAGGCTGTGTGGAAACAGAGACAAACAAAGTTTATCCTTTTAAGAAGCTCAGAGTCTGCTTGGGAGTGATGGGAAAGGTAAAAAGAGGCCACTAAGTTCGTCAGAAGTGAATAAAACAGCAACCATAATGATTTCTGCAAGTGGTCGAGGAGGACGGAGAGGTGGCCTATACATGGGGACTTGGGACCTTTGACCATGGAAAGCATTTATTCAAACTGTCATTTTACAGGTGGAGTATTTGACCCAGACAGGAAAAATGAGTTATCAAGGTTGTCCAACGAAACAGAGGCAGAGCCAGGAATAGAACTCAGAACTCCTGAGTCTATGTTTCAAATCCCTTTATTCTGTGCCAGTAGGTTTTTTGTTTGTTTGTTTGTTTGTTTTGCAGGGGTCTCATTCATTAAGTCCCTTCCTTTCTAGAGCACAGCTCCAGCCCAGGACTGTGAAAAGGATGCTAGGACTCAGGGTCCAAAGACTCAAGTGTGAATCAGCTCTCTGCTGTGTGACCTTGACTGAGACACTTAAGCCCTCTGAGTCTTCTTTTTCTCACCTGTTGTTTATCTCTCAGAATTCAGCTCCATCAGGGCAAGGAAAACATCTTATGTGTCCTCCCCTAGACTGATCTGGAGGAGTCTAAGAAGGACAACAGCTCACAGACCCCAAATAGGACTATTCAGCCATCTGGGGCTTGGAAGACAAGACTGGGCTGAAATAAAGACTTGGGAGGTGTGGGCATATGGAAGACTCAGAAACAAAAGAATGGGAGATGGGGGGAGGGAGGGTGGGAGGGGAAAAGGAGAGTCTTTCACACTATGGAGCCCCTTCCATCCAACACCTACTAAATATTGAGAAATCTCTGTTAAAAGGGGAAGGGTCTCCAAGGGTGTAGCCAGCTAACTGCTCAGGTCTCTTCTGACCACAGACCTAGGGACCTTGTTCCTGGTACCTGAGAAGGGGAA
>CAUYQG010023751.1:0-15048 GCA_963574415.1 Tarsius wallacei | reverse complement strand
TCCCCATGACATAACTAGCATGTTTTTAAAAATTAGGGAATACTAAGTTAATTATTTTTACATTTTGGTTGGGGTCTCACTCTGTTGCCCAGGCTGGAGTGCAGCAGCATGATCACACCTCAACCTTCTGGGCTCAGGCGATCCTCCTGCCTCAGCCTCCCAACACCCGGCTGACTTTTTTATTTTTATTTTTTGTAGATGAGGTCTTGCTATGTTACCCAGGCTGGTCTCAAAATCCTGGGCTCAGGCGATCCTCCCAGCTCGACCTCCCGAGTAGCGGGGATTATAGGTGTGCCACCATGCCCAGCTAACTTTCTAATTTTTTGTAAAGGTGAGGTCTTGCTACATTGCCCAGGCTGATCTTGAACTCCTGGGCTCAAGCGATCCTCCCGCTTCGGCCTCCCAAAATGCTGGGATTACAAGCATGAACCATTGTCCCTGGCCCCATAATTGTTTTTTAAAGGCCATGGGCGTGTAACATAAAAAAACACTGGGAACAACACAAAGCATGGCTTAGCAAACTCCCCCTTCAGGGAAGGCCAAGCCTTCATGAGGGAGGGGAGGGTTAGCACGGTGGGCACACGATGGGGCAGCGGGAGCAAAGGCCTCGGTGGCTCACATGGTAGCACCAACCATGAAGCCGGTGAAGCTTTGCTCCATGGTGACCTGTGGCTACAGGTGGAATAAACAGGACCTCGCCCAGGCACAGTGCACAGCCTAGAGCCCCAGTGCTTTGGGAGGCTAAGGTAGGAGGATGGCTTGAGCCCAGGAGCTTGAGACCATCCCAACAACACAGCAAGACCCCATCTCTGAAAAAAAAATTAAAAATCATCCAGGTGTGGTGGCTACTCAGGAGGCTGAAGTGAGTGGATTACCTGAGCCCGCGGGTTCGAGACCCACCTGGGCAACTTGGCGAGACCTCATCTCTACAATAAATCAAAAAATTGGCCGGGTGTGGTAGCGCACGCCTGTAGTTCCAGCTACTCGGAAGGCTGAGGCGGAAGGATCGCCGGAGCCCGGCAGGTCGAGGCTGTGGTGGCCGGGAGTGGCCACTGCACTCCAGTCTGGGTGACAGAGTGAGACTTCAACTCAAAAAATAAAAAAAAAGAAAGGGGGACGGACAGGGAGGGAAGAAGGAGAGAGGGAGAGGGCGGGAGAGAGAGAAAAGAAAGGAGGTGAAAGGAGGTACCTATAGAAACCGAGAATAAACTTAGTTAGGTTTTGGCCTCAGCATAGCCGTTTTTGCTTAGGCTTTACCCCTGACACGCTTTGAATCTAGCACAGGTTAGACATAGATAAATTTCCAGTAGGTAGGTTTTAGGAACCGTTCAGACATTTCACCGCAAGCCCAGCAGCAGCCTACCCCACCCCCTCAGCAAATCTCCCTCAGATGCAAGACAAGGACAGAGCCATAGAAATGATAATAGGCCAACTTTTGGTCAAGGAGTTTGTGGATTGCAAATGTCTGACAAAGTCTCTTGGAGGAAAACCCATCTAGCCCACCACCTGAGGGCATCAGATGCTAATGTCTGGTGACCTCAAGATCTAAGACTCATGTGACTACAGTCAACACCAAAGACCAGCAGGCCTGGACTCCTTCGGGCCAAAATCCCCCTACCCAAAGGCCCTTAAATATAAAATATACCCATTCCATGGCCCTTCGAGGTCACTCCTGCCTCTGAGTGTCGGCCCCCTTTCCAGTCAGTGAAAGATGAATAATAAACTTTACTTTCTTCTACTTTCTTCCTTGTTGCAATCTTGCATTATTCCCATAGCCCCAGCACCGGCTCCAGCCCACCTTGCCTCAGTTGACCCTTTCAGAAAGAAAGAAGAAAAACAAAACAAGCAGACATGGATGGGGAAGACAGACATATGTTCAGACCTCTCAATTCTCCTATAATATGTCATGGGGTTCCCTGTTTTACAGCTCTGGGACAAGGACAAGGACAGGGAACCCCCGGTGGCATCCGAAGTCACCCAACTGGCCTCACTGAACTCTCCCGGCAGGCCTCTGTCTGTCCTCTCCCTGCAGAAACTCCTGTCTCTGCATGGCCAAGCTGGCCTGGCCTCCCTTCTCGGCCACGTACGTGCCATGCCTTGCACTAAAGGAAAATTACTCAGTGCAAACATGTATCCAGAACGGCCTGCCGCGGTACCTCCCTGGAGTACTTGGCCTTGAATGAAAGCGGAGGCCCCTCCCGCCAGAGGAGGACAGGAAATGGAATCCTTGTCTCAACATATTTCCAGCTTTTATGAGGCGACTTCAGTGGAAACGTGTCGACTTCTCACCTAAGGCCCAGGCTGGAAGGAGTCCTGCCTGCCACTCTGGGCACCGTGGAGGGGCATACGTGGGCGCCAGGAGGGCACCGGCACTGAAGAAGCTTCCTTCATCTCAGCCTCTAAGGGGAGGTGAGAAAGCAGAGGGGGTGGGCAGGATGGGCATGGGAAGGGGAGGGCAATGTTTCTACCTTTTTGTCATGCAAATATCCCTCTTTTCCCGTTGTTTGTTTCTTTCTTTCTTTCTTTTTTTATTTTTATTTTTGAGTTGGAGTCTCACTCCATCACCCAGACTGGAGTGCAGTGGCCGCTCCCGGCCACCGCAGCCTCGACCTGCTGGGCTCCGGCGATCCTTCTGCCTCAGCCTTCCAAGTAGCCGGAACTACAGGTGCGTGCTACCACGCCCGGCTAATTTTTTGATTTATTGTAGAGATGAGATCTTGCCAAGTTGCCCAGGCGGGTCTCAAACCTGCGGGCTCAGGCAATCCACTCACCTCGGCCTCCCAAAGCACGGGATTACAGGCTGAGCCACCGAGCCCGGCCTGTTTTGTTTCTTTGAGCTAGGGTCTCACTCTGTCTCCCAGGCTGGTAGTAATGCAATCATGAATCACTGCAGCTTCGACCTCCAGGGTTCATGTGATCCTCCTGCCTCAGCCTCCTGAGTAACTGGAACTACAGGTATGTACCATCATACCAGACTAATATTTTGTAGAGTTGAGGTCTCTCTATGTTGCCCAGGCTGGTCTCAAACTTTTGAGCTCAATCCTCCCCTCAGCCTCCCAAAGTGCTGAGATTACCGGCATGAACCTCCATACCCATACCTCCCCTCCTTAACTGTTTTTCTTTTTTTTTTTTTAATAAATATTGGTGGTTTCACCATGTGGCCCAGGTTGGTCTTGAACTCCTGGGCTCAAGTGATCTTCCTGCCTTAGCCTCCCAAAGTGCTGGGATTACGTGCCTGGTCCTGCAAATCTACCTCTTCTTATTAACCCCCCTGACCCCAGTGGGACCTCATCTTAACTTGATCATATCTGCAATGGCCTTAAGACCACAAACACTGGGACGCTGCTGCTCTCAGATGCTCGAAACTGCCCTGGTCCCAAAAGCAGGCTGGGCCTCCTACCCTGCTCCTCCACTCCTGCTTTATTTTCTTTATCTGGGGCTCAGCCGTGTCCTCCAAAAAGACGTGCTCAAGCCCTGACCCCGGTACTCATGAACGGACCTGGAAACAAGGTCTTTGCAGATGGGGTTGAGTTAGAATGAGGCTGCACTGGGAGGAGGGCCTCACCCAATGACTGGTGGCCTCCTAAGAGAGAGAGACTTGGCCTCCAATACACTGGGGAGGAGGTGGCTGCTGGAGACAGAGATGGAGGCGGAGACAGGATAACAGGCTTGCGTCTCCCTGGCAAGGCTCGGGAGTGGGGCCGGCCAACACCTGGAGATCCAGTCTCTGACCTCTGAACCCTGAGGAAATAGACTCTGTTATGCCCCCGTGTGCTGCTTGGTGACCGTGGCCCAGGACACCAACTGATACCCTGCGGGCTACTTGCTGGCGCGTGGGGGTCTGCAGGGCCGGGCTGGCGCCAAGGGGCCTCCACGATTATGGAGGAGGCTCCCAGAACCGGGCCAGCCTCCTGAGGGCAGCACGGGGTCCTCCCACTGCTGGATCAGGAGTCTGGAAGCAGTGGCGAGAGGCAGCATCTGCTCCCTGGGCGCCTCCTCCCACCACGTCCACACCAGCCCTGGCTCTCAAGTCACACCCCACACAGCAAACACACAGCAACACCACCTCCCTGAGCAGACGGGGAGACAAGAAGGCCAGCCTTCCTTTGTCTCTTGCCTTTTGCATCCTTCGCCTCCCTGTCCCTCACCTGTCATCTGGGTTACCGTCCTGTGCCTGGGAAGCTCCGGAGGAGGGAGAGGAGGGAAGCAGGGACAGAGAGAAGGGGAGCACAGAGAGGACAAAGGCGGCCCAGGGGAGAAGGGAGGGAATGCCTGCACCTCTGTGCTGCGTCTAGAGGTAAAACAAGCACTAATGACAACAGACAGAAGTTGACTTCTCAGTCGAGGCCAGATTCGTGGCCAGACGTGGGTATACATGCAGCGTCTCCTGTGCCACCACTTGGAAGTTGAGGCAGCAGTCTCCAATGCTCCGTGTTGGTGAAGAGGTCATGGCAGCCAGGAGCCAGCCCCGTGGACACCTGGATCTGGGCTCTGTCCCCGAGCTGTGGGACAACACTCTGCTAGTGTTCTGGCCTCCCCCTGTGAGGCGCTCTCCTCCTGTGGCTCCCGGACACTCAGACAGCCCCGCCTGGCTGGGAAGGGCCCCCCAAGGGCCAGTCCAGCCGGGCAGGCCATCCAGTCACTGCAGCACCTCCAGGAAGGCACCTTCTCTGGCCGAAGCAATGTCACTCCTCATCCAACCTCAGCTGTTCCACAAAATGCAAAGCTGGTGCCATGTAGAAAGGACCCGAGTGAGCCGGGCACAGTGGCTCGCACCTGTGATTCCAGCAGTTTAAAAGGCCAAGGCAGGAGGATGGCTTGAGCCCAGGAGTTCCAGACCAGCCTGGACAATGCAGCAAGACCAAATCTCTGTTTTAAAAAATTCGAAAAATTAGCAGGGCTTGGTAGCATGAACCTGTAGTCCTAGCTGCTTGGGAGGCTGAGGTGGGAGGATCACTTGAACATAGGAGGTTGAGGCTGTGGTGAGCCGCGATTGTACCACTGCACTCCAGCCTGGGTGACAGAGTGAGACTCTGACTCCAGTGAAAGAAAGAAAGAAAGAGAAAAAGAAGGAAGGGAGGGAGGGAGGGATGGAGGGAAGGAAGGGAAAGAAGGAAGAAGGGAGAAAAGAAGAAAGCCGGAGAGAGAGAAAGAAAGGAAGCACCCAAGTTGTGAACATGTGAGAGGCCCGTGGTGGTGATCAGGTGTGTGGACTCACACCACCCTGTCCCGGTTCTGCCCCGAACCTGACCGTGGGATGGTCACTCAGCCTCCCCCAGGCACGAGGACCTCACGTGCAGTGCAAGGCTCAGGGCCTCCACGAGCTTGTGTTGGTGGAGGCCGAGTACAAGCCGGGCCCTTGACAGAGAGGCCCGTACCCGTCAACTCCCTAGTTATTTTTATTCTTGTTATTTTTGAGCCTCGAAAATATTTGTACTATTTGACCCAGAAATTCCACTTCAGGGAATCTATCCCTAAGAAAATAATCCTAAACGCAGGGAGAACATTTTCTCCACAGCGCGGGTTATAGCTAATATTGGAAAGTGAGAGGCAGCTCAAGCCTCAGAATTAGAAATGTGATTGATTAACCGAGGTGTTGCACTGATGAAATATCGTGCAGCCACCAACAATCATCTAAAGACTGCGCAGGACCTGGGGAAATGCTTGAAAAAGCAGAATGCGGAACTGTCATCACATTTCCTCACAGGCCCCTGAAATAGATGCTTGCTGGAAAGAAAGGCCTCGCCCCCAGCCCATGGGGCTGTATTCTTTTGCTGAAGAGATGGAGGCGCATTTCTTTATTGGGTACCGACACCTGACACAGCAGGTGGAAACAAGCTTTAAACAAATGACCCAAACGTTCACATCAGCTCTGACATCAATAGGAAGTTATGATTTAAATGTCAGCACTTTGAATCAGTGTTACTGTCTTTGACATTCAGCTGTGTCTGACCACTTAGTAAGTGCTAACCTAAAACTGTGTCAGAATCATGTGTTCATATATTCATATACATAGGGTACATATACACATATATACACATTCATTTATGCATATACACTAGATAGATAGACAAACAGGTGGACAGACAAGAGATAGATAGATAGATAGATAGATAGATAGATAGATAGATAGATAGATAGATAGATAGATAGATAGATAGATGGACATGATAGACAGACAGATGATAGATAGATAGATAGATAGATAGATAGATAGATAGATAGATAGATAGATAGATAGATAGATAGATGGATGGATATGATAGACAGACAGATGATAGATAGATAGATAGACAGACATGATAGACAGACAGATGATAGATATATAGATAGATACATACATACATACATAAGATGATGGATGTATGAATGGATGGATGGATAGATGGACATGATAGATAGATAGATAGATGATAGATAGATAGATAGATAGATAGATAGATAGATAGACAGACAGACAGACAGATGAGATGATGGATGGATAGATGGACAGATGGACACGATAGATAGATGATGGATGGATGAATGGATGGATAGACAGACTGAAATGATAGATATAGATAGATGATATAGAAGATAGATGATTGATAGATAATGGATGGATGAATGATGGACAGATGGACATGATAGACTGATAGATCATTAGATAGACAGATACAGTTAAGATGATGGATATGTGGGTGGATAGATGGATGGACAGATAGGTAGATAGATAGGAGTGTGTGTGTGTGTGTGTGTGTCCATCAGGATTTTATTCCCCAAGGAAAAGTTACAAATCTGAATTTGTTTGGAAAAAAAAAAAGGCCCCGAGGTGGGCTCCAGGTGACCTTATGGAACAGATGACCAGTGAGTATTTATGATATATAAAGGGGTAATTTTACACATGACATGTTTCTGGCAATGTGTCAGCCATACATTTCAAAATTATTTTTAATTAATTTCAATAATAAAAAAAGAAAAGTCATTGAGTAATTAAATTCCCTGCCTCTAAGCATTTCCCTCAAATAGATTCATTTGTTAATTAACTGACTCAATAGAAATTCATGGGCCAAAAATATGAGGCCTGAGCTGGTAACCCTGGCCTCAGGCTGCAAACCCGGGCCGTTCGGGTGCTAATCTGGTCGGTGCGGACTCCCCGGTGGTCCTGGACCGGCGGCTGGGCCTGACTTCTTTGCTGAGAGTCGAGAGTCCTTATGGATTCTGCTGGTGGCGGGGATGGGCTCACAGGGCCCGCCCATTGTAGGGCCTGCCAGGGCCCAGGAGCCACAGTGTGGTACTCTCCAGCCTCGCCTGCCTCTACAGAAAATGGAAACATTGGAAGCACCCACTCACCAAGACCGAACAAGGCAAAACGGAGATTTGCGGGCAAGAGCCCCACGTGGGCCCTGGCCATTTACTTCCTCCTCCCAGCTTTTTTCTAAATAATTGACTCACCAGATGGTTGCAATTTTCCCTGCAGCAAAAGCAGGTTTTGAGAGAATGAGAATGGTGAGTTGTATCGGCATTTCCTGTGGACCACAAGCTTCCCGTATCATCCCTCACGGGACCCCTCCAGGAGCCCTGGGAGGCACTAGCATTGTTTTCCCATTCCACAGACAGGGAGACTGAGGTCTGGTGAGCGGTAGACCCAGGA
This sequence comes from Tarsius wallacei, assembly GCA_963574415.1. Taxonomy (NCBI): domain Eukaryota; kingdom Metazoa; phylum Chordata; class Mammalia; order Primates; family Tarsiidae; genus Tarsius; species Tarsius wallacei. The sequence goes on along the minus strand of CAUYQG010023751.1, from coordinate 7,415 downwards.
CTGCAATAAGGAAGAAGGCAGGACATCGCAGGTTGTGGGGACAGCATGGGCAAGGCAGTTCACCTCCAAGCCATGGATTTCACCCAGATCTCCACATGTGAATCATTCGTATCCGAGATCAGCGGAATCAGTACTGCTACCTTCCTACTCCTACCACCAACCGTCAAACCTGGGCGTCTGCAGGTAAGACCCTTTCAAGTAGCTGAGACAGAAAAATCATCTTGGCCCAGGAGGTTGAGACTTTGGTGGCCGTGAGCGTGCCACTGTACTCCAACCTGAGTGACAGAGTGAGACTTTGACTCAATAAAAAATAAAAAATTAGCCAGGCATGGTGGTACGTGCTTGTGGTTCTAATAACTCGGGAGGCTGAGGCAGGAGGACCTCCTGAGCCCAGCAGGTGAGGCTGTGGTAGCTGTGAGTGAGACCCCGACTCAAAAAAAAGACTATAAAGAAAACAGGTGGGTGTGGTGGCTCATGCCTATAATCCCAGCACTTTGGGAGGCTGAGGCAGGAGGATCGTTTGAACCCAGGAGTTTGAGACTAGCCTGGGCAACACAGTGAGACCTCATCTCTACAAAAAATTAAAAAGTAATATCCTTTTGAAAATGACTAGACAGAAAACAAAGTGCAGGTAGAATTCTCCTGTTCCTGAGATGAAGTCAAAGCTCCTTGGAGCTCAACATTTAACCGTTTCCTCCTCTCTTCTCTTTCCCTGCTTTCCTGCTGCCCAGATTGAGAAACCCTGGTAAAGCGAGTTCACATAAAGGACTAAGCTCTTAAAAAAAAAAAAAAAAATTCTGGCCAGGCTCTGTGTCTCAGCCTATCATCCCAGCGCTTTGGGAGGCCGAGGCAAGTAGATTGCCTGAGCCTGTGGGTTCGAGACCAGCCCGGGCAACTTGGTGAGATCTCATCTCTACAATAAATCAAAAATTAGCCAGGTGTGGTAGCGTGTACCTGTAGTTCCAGCTACTTGGATGACTGAGGCGGAAGGATTGCTGGAGCCCAGCGGGTCGATGCTGGGGTAGCCGTGAGTGTGCCACTGCACTCCAGCCTGAGTGACAGAACAAGACTCCAATTCAAAAAAAAAAATGTTTTGCAGTGACTGATGTATTTAATTAGCATTAAAAATATATAGTTACATTATGCATTTTATAGAACTACTGATCCACCTGCATGCAAATCTGTCTCCAAGGACGACTTTGTATTTTTACAATGTGCATTCAATATTTCCCCATTCTTCCAAAGTCATAGTTTTTGCTATTAAAATATATAATAAAGTTCTCAAGGAAATAAAAAAAATCCAGGGTTACTCAAGGAAGGAGACTAAGAACGCACATAATCGCACTTTCCTTTGTCTTTGACAAGGAAAGTGTCTAAAATTAATTTTACCTCCTTGACTTAAAACAAATATCAAAATAGTCATTGGCAGGCTTTACATTTAACTTGAAGACTGAGGCAAGAGGATCACTTGAGGTTAAGAGTTTTGACCAGCCTGGGCAACATAGTGAGACCCCATCTCTACAAAAAAATCAAAACATTAGCCAGACGTGGTGGCACGCACCTGTAAGTCCCAGCTACGTGGGAGGCTTAAGTGGGAGGATCGCCTGAGCCCAGGAGGTCAAGGCTGTGGTGAGCCATGACTGTGCCACTGCACTCCAGCCTGGGCGACAGAGCAAGATCCCAACTCAAAATCCTACAACAAAAACAACAACAAAACAAATAGGACATCCATCATCATGGACCTCGTAAAAGCCTTTAGGGCTTGAGGCTGTGAGGCCATAGGAGGGGACCAGACACGATACCAGGTGACCTGGGGTTGAAGGCTGTTTTCTCTCCCCACATCATTACATGCTGTGTGAACTTGAACAAGCAACTCAACCTCTTTGAGCCTGCATTTCTCATTCATTAAAGGAAGATGGCTATTTGCAGAATCTTGGCCGTTGTGATGAGACAAGTAGGAACAGTATGTGGCCGAGATTCAGAAAGCCCCAATCAGCCAGCCCAGAAGAGGTCCAGGATTCAGGCCACGCCTCCTGGCCTGGGTTAGTGCACAGTCCTGCTAGGCCAGCACAGACACAAAGCCTCTCCAGGAGCAAAGGACTGAGGGACACATGAGGCTTTGCCAATGCTGCGATGCAGAAAGGGTCCAATACCACAATGCCACAATGTCAGCACGCTCAGAAGTAGCCAGAGCGAGACCCTGGATGTGGACCACACCTGGGTTCAAAGCCTCATGTGGGCAAGAGTGTGTCAGTCGCTCATTAATACTTTCAATGCTGATTGCACGGTGAAAGGGTAATATTTTGGATATATTGGGTTAAATAAAATGTTATTAAAATGAACTTTACTCTCAATCCTTAGAACATGGCTGCTAGGGAATTTAAAATCACACATGTGCCTCGTGCTTCTATGAGCCACACTGGTTTGAACAGACCACAGATTCGAACCACTTGAATCCTGCACTGTGTGACCTTGACCTTGGACAAGCGGCAACTCAGCTTTTTTTTTTTTGAGTCGGGATCTCACTCTGTCACCCAGGCTGGAGTGCAATGGCACAATCATGGCTCACTACAGTTTTGACATCCTCGGCTCAGACGATCCTCCCACCTCAGCCTCCTGAGTAGCTGGGACATCAGGCACACACCACCACACCTGGCTAATTTTTTTATTTTTTGTAGAGACGGGATCTCACTATATTACCCAGGCTGGTCTCAAACTCCTGGGCTCAAGCAGTGCTCCTGCCTCGGCCTTCCAATGTGCCGGGATGACAGGCGTGAGCCACCTCAGCCAGGCCCAAATTCCTGATCTATACGTGAAGGCCGTCTGGTGCACACCATCACCTGGCAAACAGCCCAACCACACGGCCAGTCCCCAGGTGTGTCTGCTGGTGTCCTCCCCTCCCGGAAGAGCTCCTCCCTCCCCTCTCCTCTGGCAGCCCTAGGGAGTCACACAGCCTTTGTTCAGAGAATAACTGATTGGCAAGGAGACACTAAGTGAGAAAAACAAACAGGGTCCCTCTGGTTATTGAAGAGAATTGCTGGAAAACAAACAGGGAAGAAAGACTTGTGGAGAAATCAAAGCCACTAATTAGGCACTCTCAGAACTAACTCCAAGCTTCAGGTGGGAGGGAGAGAAGGGCGGGGAGCCAGTGGAAGAGGGTGGCTGCAAAAAGTGTGGAGGGAGCTAAGGGGGAGTGAAAGGGGGGGAATCTGCAGAGAGGAACACCCACTCAAATCAGCAGAATTCCAACAGCCAGAAGCTGATGCAGAGCTCAGGTGGAGAGGGGGAGAGGTCTCTGCCTTTGGAGGTGATGATTTAAATGTGTTGCACCTTTCAAAACAGCAGACCGCAACTTCCAGTTCCAAATGTCTCTGTGTCTCCCCTTCCCCCCCAGCCTGTTGCCCTCTGAACCAGGCCTTTCAGCACCAGCTCTGCCAAGCCAGAAGAAAGCATCTCCAGCTCAGTGTGGAGAGAGAGAGGCATTCCACTGGGGTCCCTCCACGTGCCGCCACCCGGGCTGGGGTCACAGAACTGGAATGCAAGGATGGTTTGTCTGCTGTCACCGGGATGGAACCAGCTGGAACCTGCTCACATCCTGCCCCAGCCAGTGTCGCACTGTGAAGGATGAGGGTCAAGAACCTGCCCCTGCCTGTGTCCTGAAGGAAGGGGGGCTTTATTGGAGTCCCTGAGTCTTCTGTGGAGAGGGAAGTGAAGCCAACTGAGCCTCACAGCAAAGATCCTGAGTTGTTGAGAGAAGCTTTTGTCAGAAGTGCTCTGGTGGAAACACTGATGAGAGGAAACAGCATCCTGCGTCCCAGGGTTCCAGCAGGGACCCCCACATCCAGGGACCACCTGGAAATACTAACCCATGAAGTCAGGTGAAGTCAATCACCTGGCCTGCTTTTGCAAGAGAGTTTGCTTAAGACCCTACCCAAGCCAAGCTAATAAACATAGGTTCCTCTGTGTCCCGGCCCTGCTCTCTCACATGATCCTCACACTGATCACCACCTTCCAAGGGAGACAGTGACGCCAGTCAGGCCAAGGGAGTTTCCCAGAATGCATTGCCCCTCAGGGGCCCGTCATCACCACTGTCCCCAGTAAACCCCTTGTCTTCCTCCTCCTGTTCCCTGGAGAGGCCTTCCCTGACTTCTTCCTGCCTCCATCAGTGTTAAATGCTCCCCTCCCACCACGAACCCTCTGGCTCCTGCACAGCTGTGCTGACCTCTGCCCTCTGCAGCATAATTATCTATCAACGTATTCATTTCCACAGCTGGTGGTCGGCTCCTGAGGAGACAGTGAGCGCCTCTGTCTAAACCATATTAGCATTTGCTGAATGCCACCCAGGCAAATGAATGAATGAATGAAAATTGAGTAGGGAGACAGTTCAGAGTCGCTCAGAGCCCTTCCTGTGAGTTGAGAGCACAGACTCCCGCAATGGCCTGGTTTTGTATCCTCCCCTATCCCCTCTACTGTGTGACCTTGGGCAAGTTGCTTTAAAATCTCTGTGCATGGCCAGGCTCGGTGGCTCAGACTGTAATCCCGTGCTTTGGGAGGCCAAGGTGAGTGGATTGCCCGAGCCAGCGGGTTCAAGACCCACCTGGGCAACTTGGCGAGACCTCATCTCTACAATAAATCAAAAAATTAGCCGGGTGTGGTAGCGCATGCCTGTAGTTCCAGCTACTTGGAAAGCTGAGGCGGAAGGATCACTGGAGCCCAGCAGGCCAAGGCTGCAGTGGCTGGGAGCGGCCACTGCACTCCAGTCTGGGCGACAGAGCGAGACGCCAACTCAAAATAAATAAATAAATAAAATCTCTGTGCATAAGCATAGGACCAACCTAGTAAAGTAGGAATAATCCAGCTACTCTATTTGAAGCAGTTAGAGTGGTGCCAGGCACACAGTAGGACCAGGGAAGTGGAGACTGCCAGCTCTGATCACCCCCTTGCATGAAGAGCCCAAAACGAAATGCTTTTTTTTTTTGATGTCAGGGGGATTTTTTTTTTTTTTTTGTCTTTTGGTTTCGCTTTTTGTTTTGTTTTGTTTTTTGAGTCAGGGTCTCACTCTGTGGCCCAGGCTGGAGTGCAGTGGCACAATCACAGCTCACCACAGCCTCAGTCTCTTGGGCTCAGGCGATCCTTCTGCCTCAACCTCCCAAGTAACTGGGACCACAGGTGCACACCACCATGCCGGGCTAATTTTTTTTCTTTTTTGTACATACGAGGTCTCACTATGTTGCCCAGGCTGGTCTCAAACTTCTGGGCTCAGAAAATCCTTCCGCCTTGGCCTCCCAAAATGCTGGAATGACAGCCATCTCACCTGACCCAAAGGCTTTTTAAAATATGTCAGTTTCAGCGGTGCACGTTTTGAGCTCACTGCCTTAAAACAGAAGGCAAGGAGTTAAACCCTTCGGCCTCAGGAAAAGGGGATTAGCAGCATTGTGTCTGTTTAGTTACTCAGCTCCCTGCCTCTCCAGAGAAAAATATCTTGAAAGATTAGATGATGTAGCATGAACCACGGGCCGCAGCCGAGAGAAAAGGGCTGTGTCACCCGGCTGAGCCAGGGTCTGCGGGCTACCTTCCCGTAGGTGGTCTGGCCGGGTTTCCTGGAGCCCGAGGGACACAGCAAACAGCCTTTCCTGTCCCCCGGGGTATTACAGTGTGAATGCACTTTTTAAGCCTTAAATTAAAAAGCTGGAAGACCGCGTCCATCCTGCAAGCTCCGCTTGCTTAATTTTAAAAACAGCAGCAGCACGCTGCAAGCTCGCAAAAGTGACGGCCCCTGCCTTGGACTATCGAAAAGTGTTTGCCGCCAAGAAAAATAATCCATGAGGAGTGACATGTGCCTGACAGAATGATGCGAGGGCGTCTCTCCTCCCCAGACACCCTCCCCTGTTCCTGGTGTGGAGGTCGTGGTAGGTGTTTACAAGGGACACTCGGAAACGGTTCGTGCTGTGATATTATGACCTTCCGAGGTAGGCAGGGCTTAGCACCCCCGGAATAGGAAATAACCTCGTTCTGGGTACGAAGTCAGCCACCGACATGAAGAGGGAAGATGGGGCTTTCTGCTGTAGAGTGTGCTGTCATGTAGATGCAGGGGACGGCCAGAGATCAAACATGGAACAGAGAAGCCACGATTCAGACACGGTTGAAATGAGAAGTCTGCGGATAGAGCAACGCAGAGCTTAAATTCAAGGTTTCTCCCTGCCATGTCTGAGCTGTGTGACCCTGGCCCAATCTCCTGACCTCTCTGAGCCCTGATTTCCTCATCTGTAAAATGGTAGAAATACCCTTGCAAGGTTTGCAGTGAAGACTCGATGAGACCTTGTGCTTGAAAACGTATAAACCGTTGCACAGTATTCAAACGGGAGCTGCTACTGTGGTCACCCACCCAGAAAATTGATATTCATTCCTTCTCTTTTTAGGGGAAGGGGCAGTCATTCCTTCACGCCCCTGAATTACTCGAATATACCATTTGTCCCTCCTGACTGTGAGTGCAGTAGGTAAAACTTCATGGGAGAGGATGTCAGTCCGAAATCCACACAGCGATTCCCCTGCTCAAGAAAGACCTGAAATCCACCCTGCGTTGGCCGGGTGTGATACAGTGTTCGTTAAAATAAGTCATTGCCGGGCGCGGTGGCTCACGTCTGTCCTTCCAGTACTTTGGGAGACCAAGATGGGATGATTGCCTGAGGCCAGGAGTTCAAGGTCAGCCCGGGCAACATAGTAAGGCCCCGTCTCTACAAATAGTAATAAAATTAGCCGGGTATGGGGTCGCTTCAGTCCTCCCAGCTACTTGGGAGGCTGAAGCAGGAGAATCACTAGAGGCCAGGAGGTCAAGACTGTTGTGAGCAAAATTGTGCCCCTGCACTCCAGCCTGGGCAACAGAGTGAGATTCCAACTCAAATAATATTAATAATAATAATAATAATAACAATAATAAAATACTATCTTGACCCAACTAGAGGCACTGCCAATTTTCCTTTTAGAGTCTCTGATCAAATCCATGTCACGTCCACTGCCCTGTCGGGCTTTTACACTCTGGGCCGCTAGGCATGTTTCCCGGGGACAGCTGGGAACTGCGCTGTGCCCTGGAGCCTATGAAAGTATTCAAACGAGCCAGTCCTCAGGGAGCCACAAGCCTAGCTGGCCCCACTCCTCTGACCACACGTAAGCTAACTACTGCTCAGCTCCATGGCTCCTGTGCCCAGGTGAAGCCCCACGTGGCCCTGCCTGGCAGCCTTCTCTCATTTGTAGCTGCAGGTAGGAAAGCATCCTGGTTCCATCCAGCAGAGTGTCAGTGTGCTGTGTCCTGCCATCAAAAAAATCTTTAAATCTTATAAACCCCTGAGGTTCTCAAAGAGATGTCCCCCCTGGGGGGGGGGGGGGGGGGGGGGGGGGGGGGGGGGGGGGGGGGGGGG
>CAUYQG010023748.1:0-16267 GCA_963574415.1 Tarsius wallacei | reverse complement strand
GTCGCCCAGGTTGGAGTGCAGTGGCACGCTCACGGCCACCATAGCCTTGAGCTGCTGGGCTCAGGTGATCCTTCTGCTTCAGCCTTCCAGGTAGCTGGAACTACAGGCACGTGCTACCATGCCCAACTAATTTTTTGATTTATTGTAGAGACAAGGCCTCGCCAAGTTGCCCAGGCTGGTCTTGAATCCGTGGGCTCAGGCAATCTTCTCACCTTGGCCTCCCAAAGTACTGGGATTATAGGCATGAGCCACCACGCCCCGCTCAAGAGTGTATATCTAGCCACACATTTAACTCTGTTTCATTCTGACTTAGTTTTTGTGTGTGGTGTGAGGTAGGGCCCGACATCATTCTTTGGCGTGTGGATATTCAGTTCTTCCAGTGCCATCGTTGAGTAGATTCTTCTTCTACCATTTAGTAGTCTTGGTACCCTTGTTAAAGGTCAATTGGCCATACATTTAAGGGCTCATTTGGGGACACATGATTCTTTTCCACTGATCCACGTCTGTCCTTCTTTTATTAGGGCCTTCATTCCTGTACCTTTGTCATGACTTTTGCAGTCAGGAGGTGTGATCCCCCAAATGTGTTATTTTCCAGGATTGTTTTGGTGATTCTGGGTTTCTCAAGCTTCAGTGTGAATTTTATGATCAATTTGGTCTGTTTCTGCAAGAAACCACCTAGCGTTTTAGTAGATATTGCATTGAATCTGTAGGTCAATTTGGGAAGTATTCTTATCTTAACGATATCAAGTCTTTCACTACATGAACATAGGTTTTCTACTTATTTAGATTTTTTATTTTTTAAGCAATGTTTTATAGCTTTCAGTGTGCAAGTCTTGTATTAAATTTGTTTTCTTTTGCTAAATTTATTCCTGATTTTTTAATGCTATTATAAATGGAATTGTTTTTTCTGAATTTCATGTTTGAATTGTTCATTGATAGCGTTGGAAATGCACTTGGCTTTTGTATTTTGTATCCTGCAGCCTTGAGCTTATTTATTAGTTTTCATCTTTTTGTGAGTACCCTGGGATTTTCTGTGCATGAGAGCATGTTGTCTGTGTCTTCCACCTCCTCTGCCTGGACACCTTCTGTGTCCTGTTCTGCGTTTGAGAGCATGGCGTATGCGTCTTCTGCCACCTGGATGCCTCTTGTGTCCTGCTCTGCGTGTGAGAGCATGCCATCTGCGTCTTCCACCTCTGGATGGCTTCTGTGTCCTGTTCTTGCTTATTTACCCAGCTGGAACCTCTAGTACAATGTTGAGAGGAAGTGATGGGAGTAGACCCCTGTGTCTTGTTCCTATTCTAGGGATCTCCAGCCTTTCACGTTAAGTCTGACGTTAGCTCCGGGCCGACCTCGTGTTCCTGGGATTTTTACATCTATTCAGAAGGGATATTAGTCTGTAGTTTTCTTTTCTTGAAGTGTCTTTGTCTCATTTGGTGTGAGAGTGATACTGGCCTCATAAAGTGAGTTAGGACATGTTTTCTTCTGCTTTTAGAAGAGTTGTGAAGGATTAGTATTCATTTTTCTTTAAATGTTGCTAGCATTTACCAGAATCAAGATACTGTCTGGACCTGAGCTTTTCTTTGTGGTGTGTATTTAGCTTATGGATCAATCCTTTGACTTGTTGTGGTCTGTTCAGATTTTCTGTTTCTTCTGGGAATTGTGTTTCACGTCAGGTGACCAGTGTTTTGGCATACAGGTGTTCTCGAATTCATCTATCCTTGTTTAGTGTAAGGCTGGTGATGATGTCCCCTCTTTTGTTCTCGATTTTAGTATTTATCTTTTCTTTTTTCTTAGTCTAGCTAAAGGTTCGGCAGTTGCCTTGAATTTGTTGCCTACGTTTGAAATTGCTCAACAACAATCGTTTACTGCCTTTCCTTCTAGGGTTGATTTCTTTATCCCAGGAGTCTCTGTGGTTGGTGGGTTTTCAATATGCTCCAGTCCCAGACTGCTAGAACAAGAGAGAATGATAGAGTTGGCCGTGAAGCACACAAACCACCCTCCCGCCCTCTGGATTCACAATGAGGTGAGTACACGTCCAAGGTGGACCTGGCCATCTGGTGTCACCGCCCCCTCCCCCCGCCATTGGTGTTAAGCTCACTCGACTCTCCTACAGGCTGGGCTTGAGTGGAGGATGCATGCTCACAGGGAGTGTCCTGGAAGGGTCGGAGAAGTGCGAGGTGTGGGGTGTGTCGCGTTTGACTCCAAGAGACTTTGGGGTCAGGAAATACTTCCTGGGTTGCCAAACTGTTCAGTGGAACACTCCTTTAGAATGAAAACATTTCACATTTTATGCAGGTTTTAGAAATGGGCTATGTCATGTGGATGCTAAATCTGTAAATCCGATGATTCTGTCCTGCTTGTCCCAACTAAAGGGAACGGCCATTATCGGAGGGGAAGCTGCCTGACGGCGTGGTGCGGTGAGCAGAGCTGAGCCCGGGGTGCCTTCCCCTCTCCGTTGCACATCCCAGGCCCCGGAGGGCTCGGCACCGGGGCTTCTAGAAGTGCATCACGTCTGGCGGCTGCTAGGCGCTCACATGCCCACGGGGCGCAGTACAGTCTTGGGTGAGCCACCCAGCATCACCTCTAGAGCTGCCAGCCAAGAGTGAGCTCAGAACAGGACCGCCACTTGTCCTCTCGGGTTGTCGACCCGCCTCCTTTCACGGCCACCCCCTTCATGACCAGAGCGTCTTCTGTGTTTACCAGCAGCCTCCATCCCGTCCCAGGCATCTTCTTTTCTCTGCCAAAAAGTGTACGACTACAGGCCCAGCTTCAAAAACAGCCCTCTCCCCCTTTTTTCTTGGAAGTCACTGAGAGTCAACAAGGGAAGACAGAGGAAGCTCCTCCTTTATTTTCAGCAGCACTTGGAAGCCCCCTCTGGAGTCTTTGTACAGGCTGCCGGGAGGTGTGTGGGGTGGGAGAAGCTGAATGGGGCCTGGGGCCAGCGGCCGGTTCCGGAGCAGCTGTGGGAGCCCGCGGGAGGGGCAGACTCAGCTCTTGTCTGCGCGGCGTGGAGACACCTCGGGTGTGGTGGCTGCAGGGTTCACCCCGACACAGTTGGGTCCAGTTAGGAGAGAGGCATGCCAGCATGCACACAGACGAGGAGAGCTCTGTGCTGGGACACCAGGTGGCTTAGGACGCTCTTGGCCCGTCCCCCGGTACAGGGCCCTTGTACACTCAGTTGGCCCAAAAGAGCTTGCAGTTCACCTCAGCCTCATGAAGGAGGCTGAAGGAGACGTGAATAAACAGATCTGTGTTCTTGCATGGGGACACTGAACGTAGGAAGGCGTCCGAGCTTCTTAAACGAACTTATCGATTTAACATAGCACCAGTCAGAATCTCAGCAGAGTTTTATGCAGACATGAATAAAGTGATTTTAAAGTTTATGTGGAAAGAAAAAGGACCTAGAATAGCTAAACCTGTTTTGAAAAAGAAGAATAACGTGGGAGGAATCACATTCCTCAAACCTAAGATTAAAATTAAGCTGCAGGAGTCAAAACGCTGTGGTATTGGAGAGGGGAGAGACATCCAGGTCAGTGGAACAGATTAAGAAGTTCAGAGTATGCTGACACATATATGGCTGTTGTATTTTTGATGAAGGCGCTGAAGAAATTCAATGGAGAAAGGATAGCCTTCTCAACACGGTACTGGAACGATTAGACATCTTTAAGCAAAAACAAACAAACAAAAAAACACTTTGACCTAAATTTCATACTTTATATTCAGAATTAACTCAAAATGGTTGTAAATCTAAATGTTCTAGAAGAAAACAGGAAATACTTGGAACTTGAGAGTAGTTAAAGAGTTTTTAGACATAATACCAAAGCCAGAGCCACGAAAGGAAAGATTTAGGACTTATTCAAAGCTGAAACACTTCCTGTAAAAGACACTGTTAGCAGAATTGGAGAACAAGCTACAGACTGGGAGAAAGTCGGTGCAGATCGGATATCCCACACTGGATCTAGAATGTGTGAAGAACTCTCAGAAGTCAACAGAAAGAAAAGCAATGCAATTCTTTTAAATAGACACTTCACTACAAAGGGCGAAAGAATGACAAATTAACAATGAAAAGATGTTCAGCATCGTTAACCATTAGGGAAATGCAGATTAAAACCGTGTGTGGTGGATACCACTAGAGACCCATTAGGAAGCCTAAAATTGAAAATATTGACAATACTAAGTGCTGACAGGAATGTGAAGCATCTGGAACTCCATATATTGCCAGCAGGAATGCAAAATGCTACATCCGTTTTGGTAGTTTCACGTGAAGTTGAACATGCACTTGCCCCCTGACCCAGCAGTGCCACTCCTGAGTATTTATCCCAGAGGAATGAACGCTGTGCCCATAGAAAAGCATAGCATGGATATTTATTGCCGTTCTGTTCATAATTATCCAAGCTAGAAGCAGCCCAGTTGAGCCCCAGCAGGCGACTGGATCGACAGGCTCTGACCATCCGTGCAGCAATCAAAAGGGGTCCACTGAGTCTCGAGGCGTGATGTGAGTGAAAAAAGATGGCCCCCAAAGGCTACATAGCCATCTACGCCTCCTCCTGCCACTTTCTGGAAGACAAGGATACAGCGCTGGGAAATGGAGCAGTGGTTGGCTGAGTAGCCGGAAGTGTTTGAGCGTTAAGGGATGGCACCGGGGAATTTGGGGTGAAGGAGTCTTTGGCTTCATTTCCATGGTAGTTACAGACGCGCGTGCACACACACACGCGCACGCCCATGTGTGTATGTGTGGTAAAACTCATAGAATTACACACCAAAATAAAAAGTTTTACTGTAGGAGTGTTTTAAAAACAAAAGAACCCATAGGAACATCAAAATATGTTCTTGTGTTTGCACGCCAGGCTGGCCTGAGCAGGATGCCCCGGGTGCTGGCGTTTCCATGGTCAACACACTCACTGCCCACCCTTCCCTCCAGCCTCCGAGGCTCCTTCCACGTGGCCTCAGCCACCGTGTTCCTCTCGAGTCTCTGGAACAACCCCTCCCCCAGTCTCTGGAATGTGCTGCCGAGGTCATACCAACAGGGTGTCCACATGCCCCTAACTCAGCGTGAAGTGGGCATCCCCATCCCCGTGGGCCCCTGCCTCCCACGTGACAACTGGTCCTGGTCTAAGCTCCTCCTGCTTTCATCCTTGTTGGCATTTCATGGAGGAACCTGCTCTGCATGGTGGTGGAAAGTCTCTGGGTGGTGTTGCCCAAGTGCACGTCCTCACGGTCAGCCTGTCGCGCCCTCCCCATGGGAGCTGCACACAACCCTTGTGAAGGCAGGCTTTTCTTGGCCGTTTTCAGGTGGCTGTTTTCCTCCTGAGGATTGTGTTTTATTAAGCCATTAGAGGGGACAATGGAGGCACGTGTCTGGGTGGCAGCAGGCTGCACTGTTGGGACGCAGAATAGAGCGCCGTAAACGTCTTCCTTTGTTTTATCTGTCTTGGCTCCTGCTCCTGGCAGGGTGATGGGCTCCAGACAGCTATTGTGCGCTTGGCCCAGTGACTGCGGAAAGGTCACTTATCTCGCAAGCAGAAGATCTAGGCCTTCGTTAGCCACATGGCTAGTGATGGGAGGCATGTCCTTTGCTCACCCATTACACCGTGCAGTGCTTGGGTCTCTTATTCACGTTACTCTAGCAGTAACATCGATCAGCAAAGACAGAGGTGGCTTTTGATTCTCCCCAGATTCCAGCAGTCAGAAAGGGTGACCACGAAGCATAAGGCCAGTTTCTTTCTCTAGAGTGCATCTTTTTGCCTCTTTAGAGTTGAAGATACTCGGGGCTCTGTATGTGGTTTCCCAAAGGCTCGCTTTGTTGTCTTGACCAAGCTTGCCATGGGTGGCCGCCGAAGAACGCGGTTTCTCCACTTGCCTCAGTCTCGTTCACACTCAGGTTCGTGTAGCTGGGAGAACTGCCCAGGCAGGCGCGGTGAGGGGTGGGCAGGAAGACGAAGGCCATCTCGTCGTCAGGAGAGCCTCTGCCTCTTGGGTCGTTTTCAGACTGGAGAGGGAGGCGCATTTGAAGGCACCTTGTCGGCGTGTTGCAGTTCCCGGGCCCCAGCTAGTCCTAACTGATGCCCCCTTGCTGCTGATTTCTTTTGTCGAAAATGGAAATCCCCTTGCCACCATACGTGTACAGATCTACATAATTTAAAATAGTTAGGTTCAGACGTTTCTCCCAAGAGAAAAGGTTTCCATTCGTTTAACAATTCTTTACCCAAAAGAACACGTATTGTGAATTCAAGTGCTTTTTTTCCCTTAGGTTTTCTTAGTTCCGCTGGTCCTTGAGTGGCAGAGCCCACATTAAACTCCCGTCCAGTGAGCGTGCTCACTGCTCGCCTGCATGTGAGGCATGAGTGTTGTGGCCTCAAGCCCGTGACACGCTGGGACTTCTCAGGAGGGAGGCCATTACGATTTAGGCTAGGAGCGTGTGGCGGGAGAAACCTGAGCCCTTCCTGTGAGGCCTCATTCTGGGCTCTGGGTTTTAGTAACAATAAGGGAGGAATAGGCGCCCTCAGCACTTCGTCTTGCGACAAGCACCCTCTCTGCGTCTGACACCAGCGGCTACGCGTCGCTGCATGCCCACCTGCGGCCCGTTCCAGGCCAGGCAGCCGGGGCTCCAAGGAGTTCCGGGCTTGCCGGCTTTCGTGGAGGCTGTGCTTGAACTCAGCCTCTGACTCCCAGGTCAGTGTGTCTTTCTCCCAGTGAGGGGCTAGCAGCTCTGTCAGACCCAGTGCCTGTTTTCTGCGCCTCTCCTCAGGTGAAATTCATAGCGTGCACTTTTTTTTTTAAGAAAAATGACACGGGCAACCCCTTCGGGTCCCCTCCAGCTGTTGGAGCTTTTCTGTCCTCTCAATAAATCCTTCCTGGGAAAAAAAAGAAAAGAAAAGGAAAAAGAAAAACGACACAATTCTGAAGCCAGGTACGAAGGAGAAGTCGGGAGAGGGCTCTGTAATCACAGTGTATTTTAATAAACATACGCTGGCCACATGCAGTCTGGAAGGTAGAATGACGTAGTGGGGTGGCTGCTCCTGGCAGAGTCACTGCGAAAACGCTGTCTGCACATGGGGTGTGTATGGTGACTGAAGGACCATGCATGTCACCTGTGGGAATGTGGTTTTCTAGAACAGTGAACATGCTTGGTAGAGTTCTGAACAACATGGTACAATCTACACAGCGGTTACATTCTGGAAAATTCAGACCATGTTAGATCTGTGCAAACAATACATAGACTTCATTTGTAAACTGAGTCGGGGTCTAGTTTCAGATCATTACAGACCAGCTTTCACCCTCAAGTACGTCCCATGGGCCATGCAGAAGCCATGCAAACAGTCCTGTGCAGGGAGATGATGGCATGCCGATTCCTGTGCCGATCTCACCTGCCGGTGGGAATGGGTACACAGACCTCCTGCAGCAGGGTGGCAGCTTAGAAGCCAGTGCCAGGACACCACTCAGCCTGCCCTGAAATGCCAGTTGGACCCCGTCATTTTGACAGTACAAACATGTCACCACAAGTTACCAGAACACCCTTTCGGGGACAGTGTCGCCCTATTGAGAACCAGTGTGTTTGGCTGTCAGCCATTCTGGTACAAGTGACCTCACCAGCTAGCAGGTGCCTTATCTGGGTAGTCTGTGTGTCACTCAGCCCTGATGCAAGGCCAGCACCGAGCATGTGGAGTGGGGTTGCCGTGCCCTGCCGGGGTCGGGACAGGCCCTGGACTCAGCCTGCTCAGCTCCTGAGCCCCGGGCAGCCAGTGTGGTGCCACCTGCCCATCCTGCCTCAACCCGGGGCCTCCTCGCCTGAGAAGTTAACAGGTGGCTGACTGTAGCAGCGCATCTCCTCGGCATTGGGGTGGCTGTGCGTGGGGGTCCAGGCGGCCTGTTGGGAGGACACGTGGGGCAGGTGTCAGCGTCCTGAGATGGGTCAGGTGCAGGACGTGGGCCCAGTGGGTTTTGCTGAAGTAGAACATGTGGCTGAGACCTGCGCTGCTGACAACTGAGGCCCTCTCTCCTGCCGCAGTGCGCGCTTGGCTCTGAGGTGGCTGTGCGAGTAGGTGGCGAGTTCTTCTTTGACCCCCGGCCTGCAGACGCGTCCAGAAACCTCGTGTTGATTGCGGGCGGCGTCGGGATCAACCCCCTGCTCTCCATCCTGCGGCACGCAGCAGATCTGCACCGGGCCGGCGAGGGCTGTGGGTATGAGATGGGAACCGTCAAGCTGTTCTACAGTGCAAAGACCACCAGCGAGCTCCTGTTCAAGGTACAGGCCAAGGGCAAACCCGTGTGATGGTGTCCAGTGCTTATGACAATGTCCTTTTTGGGGTCTGTTTGTTCTGCTAAGGTTCACACAAAAGGCAAGACAAGGTGAATTGTGTTCAAATGAGAATGAACCAGCACAGCTCACCCAGGATCGTTAAAACTGCCAGTGTAGACGAGCCTCCCGGTTAAGTGCAGGAAAGGGTGGGTTTTGGTGGGATGGAATCTGGAGGTTGGGTCAACGGAAGAACCACCAAGGCCTGAGAGTCCGGAGAGGGGTCGGGGACCTCCAGGCAGCTCATGTCCCGGGAGTGGTTGGGCTGAGGCCGTCCGGACCCAGCTGGGTAAAAGAGCCTGAGCACGTGTGGTGGAGAAGCTCCCTGGGGCTGCTTGGCAGCTGCAGGAGTGAATCAAGAGCAGAAGCAGCTGAAGGACACACTGGTCAGCGAGACGGCTGCCTGAGTGCCGGTGCCTGAGAGAAAGGGAAAGAAAAGGCTCCTGGAGAGTGGGCAGTGCGCTGGCCAGCACGCTCGGGTTTCAGGCGCAGCCGGACCCTCCTGCTCTGAACCCTGGCCCGCTGGGCTGCAGACGGTCTCCAGTCAGGGAGGCCGGACGTGCGCAGCACGGGAGGGAGGCTTGGCGCCCTTGGTTGTGCACATCTGTTTTGATTTTTTAAAATTGTAGTGTGACCCGATATGTTTGACATTCCAGAAAAATATCCTCGATTTGGTAAATGAGTTTCCTGGGAAGATCGCATGCAGTTTGCACGTTACAAAGCAGACAACACAAGTCAGTGCGGAGCTCCAGCCGTATGTCACGGGTGAGTCCCCAGAGGGTGTCAGGACGGTCCCCGTGCGGTGTCTGGTGGGCGTGACAGCTGGTCGAGTGTGGCTGCTTCATCATGGGGAGTGGCCGGCCAGGAGTGTCACCGCGGTGGGACCTGAGATCATTCATCGTGGAAAATAAGGGGATATTTCGCTGGATGTCCTTGTTACAAACAGGCTTCCTGTTGTCCCTGTTGACAGTCTCTTTTTCACAGTTCTGGGAGGCCTCTGCGTCATCACTGTAGTACATGTACGAAGGATTTATTTTCCAGCCTGGCTGGGCCGATGCTGTGTACCCTAAGTGGTCATTTAAATCACTCATGGTTTCCCATGTTTGGGAGGATTTTGCAAAGCAGTTTCTTTCCTCTGCTGAAGGCAGTTTTGCATCTCTACCAAAGGCCGGAAGCCAGCCGGCCCTTTCTGAAGCGGGCGTTGTGGTCCGCCCCCGTTTGTGTGCGGCCTGGGAACCCTGGACATGCACTCTGCAGGCCTGGTCTCGAAAGCAGCAGGAGCCGTCGTGTGAGCGACTCGAGACTGGCCTCGCCGAGCTTGAGTTACGAAGATCACCAGGCTGAGCTGTGGTTGTCCTTCCTCGTTTGCGAATATAAACGTGTCTGGCCTAACTTGGTGTTTGCTCTGATTTCTGGTAGAAGGAAGAATCACGGAGGAGGAGATACGAGCGCATACTTCCCACGAGACGCTGTTCTATATCTGTGGCCCACCTCCGATGACAGACTTTTTCTCCAAGCAGCTGGAAAGCAGCCACGTCCCCAGGGAGCACGTCTGCTTTGAGAAGTGGTGGTAGGAGGCGGGCAGGGGTGGGAAGAGGGAGCGAGTCCAGACAGCAGGAGGTGGCCTGCCGCAGGGCAAGTGACCTCTTCGCCTGAGTTGTCGTCTTTAGGGCCGTGAACTCAGGGACCACTGGAGTGAAGGAAAGCAGCCAAGTGACTCAGCGATCCGCTCATTGCAAAGACCTCACTCATCAAGCGACTTTTACTGTGTTGACTTTCTTTGATTCATACCTCTAATTATCTCATGATGTGCCATGAATTGGTCAGTGCAGACTTTTTGCCCGTAGGCAACCAAAGATACATACTTACATGTAATCATAAGAAAACAGGGTTTTGTGTGTGATGTGTGGGCTGGCTTGAAATTGTTTGACAGCTGCCCGGTATCTTATGTTCAATAAACTTAGAGTTTAAATGCATTCTTAAGGACTTTCCTTTGAAGACTCCGTGTATGTCTTGCCTTTGTCTACCTGACCATGCCCTGCAGCCTTGCGCGGACCGTGAGGGTTGAGTTCGGGAATGGAGCGCTGTCGGGAAAGCTGCTTCCGGAAGCTGAGTGTCCGGCGTGTCTGCCTTCTTGTTTGCGAATATCCTGCGTGTGTGTCCTGGCTGGCTGCTAGTTTCTTCTCGGGTGAACCCCTTTCTGCGTCTTGGCCGCCTGCCTGCCTTGGCGCTGTGGGAGGCGGCTTCCCAACTGGGACAGAGGCACTGGGACTGCTGTGTTCCGTGTGCTCTCCTTCCAGGCCCGGCTGGCTGGGCGAGGGGCGTGCTCAGCACTGAAGAGCAGGGATAGCGCTGTCGCCACTTCCTGCTTCTCCGCTTTCTGCTTCACTCCTTTGCCAGGGCTGCTCCTGGCACCGGCAGCTACTTAGCACATACTTGTTGAACGGCTGAAAGAAGGCAACTGGCGTGTCAGCTCCCTGCTGAGTCTGTTGGGAGGCCGTCGCCGGGATGGAGAGCACGGTGGAGCCTCACCCCCGGCTGCTGCCATGGAACAGCCAGGACGCAGAGCACGGTTCTCGTCTGACTCTGTTTGGGTCTTTAAAAATCCCCAAGTCCAGGGGCTCCCTGGGGCCAGCCCCTTCTTTTTGTGTCAGGCAGTCTTGGCCCAGGGCTGACTGCTGGGGGGATGTGGGAGCCTGAAGGGAGCCAAAGGACAGGCCCACGCAGGAGACCCGGAGCTCCGGTCGAGACTGCTCCTGAGCCGACAAGGGAGACAGGCTGCCTCTCTTAGCTCCGTGCTCAGGCCACCCAGGACGTAGGCTTCAGCGCATAGTGGATCCCTGGGACCTCAGGGTGGCTGGTGTCATCGCCTGGCCGCTGTCCTGTCTTGTTGTTTTCTTTGAGATGCGGTCTTGCTCTGTCACCCAGGCTGGAGTACTGGGTGTGATCACAGTCACTGCAGCCTCACCCTCCTGGGCTCAAGTGATCCTCCTGCCTCGGCCTCCGAAGTGTCTGGGACTCAGGCGCCCACCACCACACGTGGCTGATTTTTATTTCTGATAGAGATGAGGTCTCCCCAAGTTGCCCAGGCTGGTCTCAACCTCCTGGGCTCAAGCAGTCTTCCTGCCTCAGCCTCCCACGCAGCTGGGAGGACAGTTGTGTGCTATCGCGCCCAGCTGATTTTTAAAAATTCGTTTTATAGAGGTGGTGTTTCATTTTGTACCTGGGCTGGTCTCAAACTCCTGGGCTCGAGCATTCCTCCTGCCTCGGCCTCCCAAAGTGCTGACGTTACAAGTGTGAGCCACCGCACCTGGTCTGTTTTGAGTTTGTTCAAGGTTTAAAGCAGAGATCATTTGTCAACTATTTTGATCCCAGATTTGAATTGTGGGAGGAAGGGAGTGGCCACTGAGCTGCTGGGCATGTCACAGCCCACTCAAGGAAACGACCTCTAGCTCTTGAGAGGTGAGGGCAGCGTGTGACGCTCTGAACCACTACCGGAAACCCTGACTTACTGAGTGGCCCCACGTGTCCAGACCGTGGGCTTCGTGCCGAGAGGTGGAGGAAAACAGCTCAGTGAGACTCGGGACGTGGCTTGTCCAGGGTCCTCCTGCAGCCTGGCCTCAGTGTTGGGATGCAGTTGCAGGATGGGCTCTCTGGGGTGGCGTGGGGGGGGGGGGCGGTGGGGGTGGGAGGCGCCTCGGTCCAGCCAGCACCTGGCTGAGTACCTGTTGTCAGCAGGGGCTGCCCATCCTGGAGGCCCAGCCCTGCCTGTGGCCTGTGCCGACTCGCCACCACGTGTGAGTTGCCGGGATGGACCACGTCATAGGCTCTGCCTGTGGAGGTGTCCTTTCAGCATCATCTGGTGGTAACGTGTGGAGCAGCGCTTTGTGGTCTGCCGGCCAAGGATGTCCTGGTGCTCTTGCCCACCAGGCCCACCCACCTCTGCACTCACATTCAGCTGGCTCAGCCTGGGCGCTCGGGCTTTCCAGGGCTGTGCTGGGTGCGGGCTGGAGGGAGCCTGGAGCGGAACTGCCTGGGCCCGAGTCTCCCCTGCACCACGAACTTGGAGGATGACGGTTGGGTCTCTCAGCTGCTCCAGGCCCCTGTAAAGCCACATACTTGCAGCTACACGTCAGGGAGGCCTCACAGGGCCAGGGCCACGCCGCCGTGCAAGTCGTTGTCATTACTAATGAGCTGTTCCTTGGTCTCCTGGGGATGGATTTCAGGGCTGGATGGCTTTGGTTTGGTCAGCTCACCCTCCCCGTCATGTGGGTCGGGCCTGTCTTGTTGGGCACATGATGACAGGTCCTTCAGCAAGGTGTGTTGCTCCTAGAGCTCGTGGTCTGGACTGAGGGGCTTCTTTCTTGGGAAGCCTCTGGCCCTGTGAGTCTGAGGAGATGCTTCTTGTGACATGAGTCCCTCTCGCGGTCTGCTCAGAAGGCTAGGCTCATCTG
The DNA here is from genome assembly GCA_963574415.1 of Tarsius wallacei. Lineage (NCBI taxonomy): Eukaryota > Metazoa > Chordata > Mammalia > Primates > Tarsiidae > Tarsius > Tarsius wallacei. The sequence continues at coordinate 3,517 of CAUYQG010023748.1, read as the reverse complement.
GTGTCTGTATCCTTCTCAAAACTGCAGTGTTAGGGTGAGCAGTGCTCGCCAGCCAACGCAGCTTGTGCCTGCCTTCCCGGGGTGCCTCACCATGAGGGGCTCTCTGTGAGGCTGGGGCGCTTCCCACCGACAGGGCATGAGCGGGTGCGGAGCCCAAGGGAGGGTGTCCCAGGCCCCTGCTTCTGCTCAGCGGCCTGCTTGAGAAGGAAGTCTTATGAGGAGGGTCAGACACACCCATGTGGAGGGGACAGTGAAGTGGCCTCTGTCACTTGGTCCAGTGGCGATCGGCATCTGCTGCTTGCCTGTGTCCGCCCTCAATGTCTGTGCTGCCGCTGCTGTTTTAGCTGCTGTAAAGCACATCCTGGAAACTGTCACCTGCACATTGTTCAGTGTCTCTCTGACAGGCCACACGTCGTCATGCTCAGCGAGGGTGCCGACTTCACGCCATCTAAGACCCTCTATGCTGGGACCCCATGGCCTCAGAAGCCACACACTGCCTCCGGCTGACGTGTCTTCGAGTCTCACCAGCGGCTGCTCCTTCCACCCCACACGTGCTCGGACAGGCTCCCTCTTCCCCACGATGCGTCTGTCGGAGGAGGTGGCTCATGTGTCCTGAGGACTCTCCCATGCTTGAGCCTGCCTACTCTGTCCTCGGGCCGTCCTTGAACGTGATCCTGTGGCTCTGTCTTCCGTGTCAGCCGGACCCCGGGCCTACAGCTTCTTTGTATTCCGATGCAAGGCTTCCTGCAAGATGGCACTGCCCAGCGGTACTCGGTGCCTCCGTGAGGCACGTTGTGCATCTTTGGCTGTTGATGTGTGAAGACGGCGGTGGCTTCAGCCCTTGCCAGCTGATCCATCTGGTAGAAAGGTCCCCCCCAGACGTCACCCAGTGTGTCTTGGCAGCCATTGGTCGCTGCCTAGATCTGTGTTGCATTGAGGGTCTCTTCCCCATTTGCTGTGCTTCCTGCGCTTTCTATCCGTGACTCTCCTGAGAACCTCCCCTCATCAGCTGTTACCCTGAGAGGAGTCTGTAAGGAAAGGCAGGACCGTGCTCGGTTGCTTTCGCGTGTCAGTGACTTGCTGCGAGTGGGTGCCTCAGCTGTCTCGGCCACGACCGTGAGGTCTGAGGGTCATGTGAACCAGCCCTCGACACACGGATGGTTTTCATCCGCTGCCGTCACGGCTTGGACCTTCAGCTTCCCGGATGCCCCTGCTGTGTCAGGGGTTCACACAGCCCCGGGGGGATGAGGCCTGGGGCTCCTGAGACGTGCAGGAAGGGCTCGAAGCGCTGGGCAGGAAAAGCACGGGTGTGGGGTCGGAGTCGTGTGAGGAAGGCATGTTGTGGAGGGTGATTGGATGGACAGGAAGGGCGGGTTCTGACTTGTGACCGCCACGTGACCCTCTCAGCAGCCACAGGACCTTGGTGACCGGGGCAAGGCGTGTGGCCAGGGTGAAGGGGGTGGAGTGGGTTTTGGAGCATGGGGAGGAGGGCCCACGGCACGGGCAGCAGCTCCAGGGATTTTCCTACAAAGAGGAAGGGCGTCGGGGGCTGGCAAGGGAAGGGGCTCAGGAGAGCGGTGCTTCATTCATGGGCTCTCTTGCTTGCTTTGCTTTGTGAGTGTCTTGTTTGGGAGTGACTTGAGACTTACAGGAGCACTGCAGGGGTGGCACAGGGCTCCACATGCCCTCGCCCGGCTCCCTGACCGTCTGGCAGAGCCAAAGCCAAGAGTGCGCCGCGCAGCCAAGCAGGTCCTGCGAGCTAGACCATGGGGGTTTCAAGATGGGATAGTCTACCGAATGAAAGACTGTGAGAGTCGCTTGGGGACTCCAGGTGGGGAAACGGCAGCTTCTCTAGAGGATGAAGGGACGGTCATTTATTGGACACCTACTGTGTGCAGCCCCTGGGCTGGACACTGAAGACAGGAAGGCGTAAGATGGAGGTTATCTTTGTGAAGCTGTCCCACTATATTTTATGAGGCTAAAGCGTGATGAAAGGGATCTTCCAGAAAAAGCTGTATCTCACACTGAGAACACTTCAACAAGACCCAGAGGAAATGCCCTGGAAAAACGTGTTTTTCATAACGGCCACTGGCTGAAAGAGAGGGGTAGAAGGTAGAAACCTGGGTGAGCCCCGGGTGGCAAGTCTCATGGTGGAGGGTGGGCAGTGGGCAAGGCTTCGCCGTGCTCTGCAGACAGTGCTCGGGAGGGGTTACTCCTGGCCACACAGCATGGAGGCACGTGTGCGTGTTCTGACTGTCAACTCCAGGTCCTAGGGCTCCGCTGATCTTTTTTTTTTTTCTTTCTGAATGGAAAATAACAATTTCCTTCATTCCTGGGTGTTGCATGATCGTATGCTGATAATTTAACCCGAGCGCCATTATTTCATTTTATTTTAAATAAAACTCCAGGGAGGGTATTGTTCTCGTCTTAGAGAACACAGTGAGATGTCTTGTCTTTAATATTACTCCTTCCTGATATGCGCATAAGCTGTCAGTATGGTGATGCCATGGAGAGATGCCCCCAGCCTGCCCTCAAATCATGGCATACATCTCATGCTGGTGCTCAGGACTCGTACCCTAGTGTCGGGCAGCTGTCTCCATCCGGTCTGTTCCAAGGTCTCAAGCCCTGCCCAGCTCACCCCGTCTTGCTATACGCGAGCTTAGCAAGTTTCATCTGTTCCTTCTTCTTCTTTAGTTACCTGGTAAACATGACCATAAACAATTAAATAGTGTGAAAGTACGTCGACTGGAATGTGAAGTCCCACTCTCCCACACCGTTCTCTCACCCAGAAGAAGCCTGACGGTTCAAGGGGAGTTAGCCTTGTGTATGGACACAGCTATGTGTGCCTGTGCATCTCGTTCCTGTAACACACTTCACTATGGATCGACGCCAAGATGGGGTGAACTGCGTCTCCACGGTGGACATCTAGATGGGCCGCAGTTTTTGGCTAACAGAGGCAGTACTGCAGGGAATAAACCTGTTCCTGACGTTTTTGTGCACATCATTTCTGATCAACTGTTGTGTCCCTATAAAATGCCCATTCCACGTTCTGTTAGGGTATGAAAGTGCCCATTTCTGGCCAACAGTCTTGTTTTTTTGTTTTGATTTGGGGTCTCACTCTGTCACCCAGGCTGGAGTGGCATATTCATGGCCACCGCAGCATCAACCTGCTGGGCTCAGGTGATCTTTCTGCCTCAGCCTTCCAAGTGGTAGGGACTACAGGCACATGCCACCATGCCCGGCTAATTCTTTTGATTTATTGTAGAGATGAGGTCTCGCCAATTTGCCTAGGCTGGTTCCGAACCCCTGGGCTCAGGCAGCCCTCTCACCTCGGCCTCCCAAAGTGCTGGGATTATAGGTGTGAGCCACCATGCCTAGCCAACAGTCTTTAAATATTTTTTCCCTAATCAGTTGGATGAAAGATTATTTTTTTTTCATTTTAAAGGTGTGGGGTATAATTCAGGGTTAGGTATACAAATGTTCATTATGCAGGTATCCTTGTTGATGAGGTGTGCCC
>CAUYQG010023747.1:0-17024 GCA_963574415.1 Tarsius wallacei | reverse complement strand
TACACTCTTGAGCTATCACAGAAACAAAGAACTGATTAACACATGTTCTCACTTATAACATGTTCTAACTTATAACCTTGAACAATTATCATAATACTATAAGAAAAGGATGGATAGTAGAGGGAAATTGCCGGGGGGGGGCACACCTCATCAACAAGGGTACAAGCATAATTAACATTTGTATACCTAACCCTTAATTGTATTCCACATCTTTAAAATAAAAAATTTAATTTAATTTTAAAATACACTCTTTTTAGCACCTAAATCACATATCTTTTCTAAGTTAATATGGCTACACCCATCAGGATTTGGCAAGATTGGTCCAGTTCTGGTCATTAGTGAAGCTGCCACGTTCAAGATTGTATGTAGACCCTGGGAATTTACATGGTTCCAAGAGACCAAGGAACAAGCCTGATCCGTGGTGGTCACCATTTTTACTACATTGTAACTCCAGACAGGTTCCAAAGATTACTGTGACAGTTCTCCACAGCCACATACAACCTGAAAATATACTAAAAACCATTGAATTGTACAATTTAAATGAGTGAATTTTATGATATGTGATTATATTTCAATAAGATACTTAACTTCTAGAACCCTCTTTTATCCTCTGAAAAATAGAAATACTACTATTTACTAACTATCCACAGGGGTACTGTAAAGAACTTTCTGGAAATATACATGGCATGGAGTAAATGTCAAAAATTTCTTTAATATATACCTGCCTTCCTCCTTTTATTCAAATAGTTCAGGAATTTTGATTTCTGCTTGAATATAGTTGAAGTATTCTGTTTCCCAGAGATCGTAATAAAGTTCGCATTCATTAAATAATAAAGGATCTTTTTCTTCCTATCTAAGAAGCCAGGATAAACTCTACTAATAAGAATATATTAAATAATATAAAAAGCATAGGAACTTGTATTCAGATGCAAAAGTGGGCATATGTGTCCCTGCAATTTAAAAATATATAGATAAATGTAAAGCAATTTAGACAGTATGGTATTATCATAATGAAAAACATATGGATTAATGGAACAGAAAATAGCCCAGAAGTGGACACACACATGTATGATCAATTGACTTTGAACAAAGGTGCCAAGGTAATTCAATAGAGAATGAATGTCTGTTCAAGAAATGATACTGGAAGAACTGAATATCCATAAAGAAAATATAAACTTTGACCCTTATCTCAAATCCTAAAAAAATTAACTCAAAATAGATTATATATCTAAATTTAAAAACCTAAAATTATAAATCTGTTGGAAGAAAACATGATGAAACCTCCATTACTTCAAGTTAAGCAAAGATATCTTAGGACAGAAAAAGCACAAGCTATAATGGAAAAAAATTGAATTAGACTTTACCAAAACTGAAAACCTTTTCTCTTCCAAAAAACACCATCAATAAATTAAAAGACAAGACCAAACTGGTAAAAAATATCCACAATACATATATCTGACAAATGACTGGTATCCGCACTATATAAAGAACTCATAAAACTCAATACAAAGAAAGGAATTCATGTAGGATGTGGGCAAATATGCAGATGAAAATGAACTTGACATTAGTCATCAGAGAAATGTAAATTAAAACCACCACAACGTGATGGCACTGCACACGCACTAAAGTGGCTAAAATTATAAAAGACTAATACCACTATATTACCCAAAAACCCCACTCCTAGATATTTACCCAATAGAAATGAAACATATTGTCATATAAGGACTCATACACAAATTGTTCATGGAAATTTTTTTTTTTTAAAGCAGGATTTATTGAGAGGACAGAAAAGTTCCCACAGTGGGAGGGGACCTAAAGGGGTTGCCTGAAGTTTTCTTTATAATAGCCAAAAACTGAAAAACAACTCAAATTTCCATCACCAGGTAAATGGGTGAACAAATTGTGGTATATCCATCTAATGTCTATGAATACATAATGGTTAATTTTATTTGTCAGCTTGGCTAGCTATTTGGACAAGCATTATTCCAGACATTTTTGTGACAGTATTTTTTAGATGCAGTTAACAATTAAATCAGCAGACTTTAAGTAAAGCAGATTACCTTCCATATTGTGGATGATCCTCATCCAATCAATTGAAGGCCTTATTATAAAAAGAATGAACTGCTTTAAAAAAGAGACAATTCTATTAGCAGACTCCCTTCACCATCAATTCTTCCCTGGACTTGCCAGCCTTCACAATCACGTGAGCCAATTCCTTAAATTAAATTTATTCGTCTAGATATATATAGATGAGGGGTGGAGGGAGAAGAAAAAGGAAAATGATAAATGCATGAATATATAGATAAACAGATAGATAATAGATAGAGGATAGATAGATGGACGGATGGACTGAAAAATGTAGATAGATAGATAGATAGATAGACATGATAGATAGATAGACATGATAGATAGATAGATAATTTGTTCTGTTTCTCTGAAGCACCCTGACTAATACAGAATACAACTTAGCAATTAAAAAGGATGAATCATTGATACATTCAATGTTTTTCATTTCAAAGATATTATGCTAAGCAAAAGAAGCCATACAAAAGACAGTACGTTGTATCAAAAATATTTTTAAAAGCAATAACGCTGTAACACTTAAAAATATAGTATAACAGTTATTTACACAGCATTTATAATGTGCTAGGTATTATAAGTAATCTAGAGATGATTTTAAGTACGGGGGGAGGTTATATAGGTTATATGCAAATACTACATCATTTTATATAAGGAACTTGAACAGCTGCAGATTTTGGTATCCTCTGGGTTATGAGTAGAGTGTGGGTCATGGAACCAATCCCTTTGGACAACAAGGGAGGACTGAATATGAAAGTAGGAAAGATACAATTCAACTTGTCGAACAGAAAGCAGATAAATGGTTGTCTGAGGACTGGGGTAGGAGGCATAGTTTACCAGGAAACAGGCACAAGGAGAACTCTCAGAGTGACGATAATGTTCTATGTCTTGCCCATAGTGATGGCTATATGACTACACATCTGTCAAAACCGATCCAACTATATACTTTAAATTCATAAACTTTACTCTATTTGAATTATATCTAGAGACAGAGAAAGAAAGGAATACCAATGTATTAGGATTAGGTGTTTGGCTACCAGCTATAGAAATGGAAAAAATAGTGATTGGGACAGTGTAAACATGCAGTTTTCGCATACATAAAAAGTGTAGGGAGTTCAGAGGTATGGGAGATCTGCAGTTGAACCTGGCTTTCCACTCCACCATCCCTAGATGGAGGCCATAATCCTTGTGGTCCAAGAAGGAGATCCAGACACCACAGTGTAGCAGCAGGAGAGAAAAAAGGTGAAGACAGGTCCAAAGGCTGGGCTTGATGTTTTATAAGAAAGGTGCACTGAGGGTCCACCATTGCTTCTAACTCTAACCCATGCACCGCCTCTCTCTCATATAGGCCCACTCAGTTGAAGAGTGAAGCTGGAAAATGTGATTTTTTTTCTGAGTGATCATGTGCACAGCTAAAAACTGAAGATTTTAACACAGAAGAAGAGAAGCAAAATTCAGTATTAGGGGACAAGTGCAGCAAATACAGACTTAGATCAGGATGTTTTCAGAACTAGTATTCACAGTATCTTGAGATTCAATTACAGAGCTTGAGTTTGGCAGACAATAAGGAAGGCAATAGGAACTCACTGGACACTTGGCTGGTTAATTTATGAGCTATTGTTTTCTAACGGCCAAAGACAGTGTTTCATTTATTTCATGGCGGTCTTCATCATCTTAAAATCCATTTTTCTGTCCTCATACTGTTTCCTTCTCCCAAGTCATTTAAAAATAATTGCTCATGTCACTGATGTTTTTTTATCCAGTGATATTCAGTCCAGAGAACATCACTGTAGCATGTTTTTTTCTTTGGTAGTTTATTCTTGCCACATAATCTTGTATTTAATATTAAATTTGAATTTCTTAGCCAGGCTTGGTGGCACATGCCTGTGGTCCCATGCCTGTGGTCTCGCTGTGGTGAAAGGATCTCTTGAGCCCAAGAGTTTGAGGTTACAGTGAGCTATAATTGTACCACTCCAGCCTAAGTGACAGAGTGGGACCCTGTCTTTAAAATTAGAAGAAAAAAAGAAGCTTGAATTTTTAAGAGTGTCAAATTAGTGTTTCTGATAGACTAGGATACAATAGAAGCTTATATTTTGTAAGCAATTCTTTAGGAGATAAAAAATATTATCTGACAAGCACAAAAAGTACCACACATTTGGTTGATGCCTTGGGGAAAAATTTATCAGTGTAAATGACACAGACTATTCTTATGTTTATTTAATTTTATTATTCTGTTTATACCAATGAGAACAGTGACTAATACCAAACTGCAGTAGTATTGATTGGCACAAGTGATAATCACACTTAGTTTTAAATCTGATTATCTCAAATTTCCATTACTGTAGGCAAAACTAGTTGATTTTGATAATACACAATATAATTGGGCAAGTGAGTATAATAAATAAGAATGAATTCTCAAAAGATGCAAATAAGAATAGCCATATATAGGGTCAACAATTAGTTTATAAAACATAGACCTTGATGAGCCATGATGACCAATCCCCAAGGACCAAATCTATCTTTTCATTTTAGAGATGAAATAGCTGAGGCTGAGAGAGGCTACATATCTGGTTATTGACCAGTTTGTGTTTTAGTTGGTTTCCCTAAGCTACAAGGAACAGGCCTACTCTTGAACAAGCTCAAGGAGCAGGATTATTAATGGAACATGTGGCATGACTGAAAAAATTATCACGTCTGGACCTTTGAGACACAGCACTGGAGAGAGGCTGGGACCAGGGAGAGCCAAGAACTTTAACAGCAGAAGTTCCTGGAACTTTTCTCTAGTATTTCAGCAGTAATGCTGATAAGTTATTCCCTGGTGTCTTCTTCTCTTTGCCGGATACTAACTGAACAGTTTTCATCCTCTCCTCTGTATGTCTTAGGGTCTCTTAGCCTTTGCTAACTTGTAATTTATGCTTGCACCTAAATTAGGCTCGTTGGGACCCTGGCAATCTCTGTTCACTTTCAGTAGCCATCACTAATTTCTTTGTCTTATATTTTAAAATTTAACCTTCCAAGAAAAGGAATCTGTCTTGCCCAGCTCATCTCTTCATAGCAAGTAGCATCCTGAGTCTTCAGCCCACATTCATCCTGGGGCCAGTTTCCCAACATTGATCCACTAAGGTGTGACCAGTAGGAGGAAGATTCTCACATAGTCCCAACTATGACCTCCCGTAACTCTTCTTGGTAGTGTCCCTTTAGAGGACCAGGGACGCTCCAGGAGTTATTATTGTCATGACTAGTAAACAGAACAACAAGAAAGAGAACTCATAAAACCCAGTGGTCCTTCCATTATGCCACAGAAGGTCCTCTAATGTTTGAACACACATAAACATTCTGATTATAAACCCTTGCAGATATAATTTGTGACCACCAAAGATAAGCAAACGAATTATAAGACCATGAACATCTCTAACAGACCCCCCAAAAAGGGACAAGCAGCAGCAGGTGAGCCAAGGATAAGAAGTAGACACAACCTCCATGAGTAGACCCTGTCAAAGTTGGTTGCTAAAATACTTAGTAGTTTTGCACCAATTGGTAAGTTGCATAAAGTTACTGACTCTACAATTCTTAATGTCATTACTGCTACCCAGTGACAGCTACAGCAAAGTTCATTGGACCTAGAAGTAGGACTGGTAGACTGAGATATCACCAAGGAGGCAACAGGAAGGATGGTGTGGTGTCCTTCAGCAACCTATAGCTTCCCAGAATGGCAGGGGTGACAAACAGACATCAAGGCCTGTGGTATTGCTGATAGAATTGCTGAGCAGTAAAAGGGATGATACTAGTCATACAGGAATCATGGGCATCTACATATTACCTGTCTTCCCAATGAGTTTCAGATTAATGGGGGAAGTCATGGGAAGAATTTAATGTCACTTCCTGTTTCAAATCATGGCCTAGATTGGAGACATTATTTAGCAAGGGGAAAATATGCTTGTAACCAAAAAAAAAAAAAAAGTTAATCTAAAAATCTAAGATTATCTAAAAATCAACAAAATTCTGGAACTGATTAACATGACATAAAAAATGTGTGCCACTAGATAAATAATTTAATTTACTTAGGGAATAAAAGAAATATATGTTTTTAATTAATAACATGTTGAATTATATGTTAATCAATGGGGGTTATATCTAAAAGCACTTACCTTTTTATAAGAATGTATTCTTGAAAATATAAAATAGTAACAAGATACAACTTCTATGCATTACCTGAATGTATGACTAGTTGTAGGAAAAGTCCAAAGATTAATTTTTATTGGATCAGTTTGGGTCCCATATCCATCTCTGAATCAAACGCCTTGCTCTAAGGGGTGGCATATGCTGATTGGTGAGGTTTGGGTCACTTGACAACTCCAGAGCCAATGGATGAGGTTTCTTTACTAGAACCACATAGACTGACATAATAGCAAAGAAGTTTTTTTTTCCCAGAGTTATACCAAAATGGAAAATGGCTGCTGGGCAAGTAAGAACAACAGATGCCCAACAAAATTATGCAAACAAAAAAGAGAAAACATTGTTTGTTGCAAAGGATGAACATTTATCAAGCAATAGGCCCAAATAATTGGTTCAGTTGTGACCACAGATATCCTTAAAGTTTAAAGTTGGAATTCATATATACCTGTGCACATTCACTACAAATTTCTTATCATTTACTAACAGAAGGCATCAAACTCACAAATGGGAAGTTCCGCAAGTTCATTTGTTCCAAATATCATGTCTTGCTAATTAGAAAGCTAAAGCACAGAGAGACTGACTCATCAAAGTCACATACATCATGACATGATAGAAATCCAGTTCTCCCATGCCTCTGAGTGAGTTAAATGGCATTTAGTGTGAACTCAAATGACTGTAATACAATGATGAGAACAGCAATCACCATTAGGAAGGTACAAATAAAGTGCTCTGAGAATTCAAATATAGTAATCATCTTTGGAAGAGAGGCAGGCCACGCATCTCATCTAAATAGCTTAAACTTATCCCGTTGGATGCTCAAACCTATTTTTTATATCATTTTATGTAAATTTTTGAAAACTATATTAAGTTCTTCCCTGCCTTTTTAAAATAGCAACTGCTGAACATAATTTGGCCTTTTGATAACTGTGCCATCATTATGAATCACTATCCCTGCATTATTCTGTAAAACACACACAGTTCTGAATCTGTTTCCTAATTTTCTGCTTCTTCCTTCTCTATCAACTGTCAGCTTCATTGCTGCCAGTCCGCTTGCCTCTAACATTTCCTCTGACTTTCTAATGTGTTACTTTTAATCTGCTCTGAGCTGGGAAACCAAAAAATCCACAATTATTATGACCTCGGTTAAGTAAAAATAAACAATCTCTAAGTGAGATCACATAAGCCTGTTAGAAGGAAAGTCCATGGTTTTAGTTTGTGGACATGGAAGCAATTTTGGATGCTCAAGGGCCTTTTTTTGCTTATTTCTGAGTTTGCATTCCAGGGAACAGAGGGTGCTGGGAGTCTGACCTCTGGTCAAGTAGGACATGACCATATATAAACATGATGGAGATATGCTAACGAAGGGTTTCACAAAGGATGCCAGATTACCATGATGCCAGGTCAGTGTGGATGGTGTGGCAACCAACAGAAGCAGCCTCCAGACACACTCCAGAAAAGTTCCTAGGATATTGTTCATGGTTTAATCTTATTTAACTGTGAACCTATAGTTGCTTTATCCCAATTTCTGTTGGCAAGGACACAACCCTAAGTCCCAGTTCCCTAAAGTGCTGAGTCACTCTGACAGTTTCTGATGCTAAAATCAGGCATCTCTTCCCAGCAGGAAGACCATCCAAACTCCATCCAAACTGCCTGCAAGACCCTATCATTGCTGTAAGCCCACAAAGACTTCGAGTCAGGCCAAAATTCTCAGCTCATCTTACCCCAAAATAGAGATTTCTGTTTAAACTCAGTATCCTTGGGCTTCATAAAAGAAAGAGATCACAGAAAAAAAAAAAAAAAGTAATACATTTCACTGTGTCTGTGCTCTGACAGAAGGTTCAAAACCTTCAGCACCCTACAAAATTCCCTACCAAGTATTTGTGGAGACGCCCAAAAGGTATCTCAGAAATACGAATACGCCTGTGGGGTCCTCTAACAAGCCATGACACAATTCTTCCATTTTTTTCCCCAGGAACCAAATTTGCCAACTGACACCCTACTGCTCAGGTAAATATTTTTCCCTGCTACTTAAGTGCTCACAAGATCCCTTGGCTCTGCCTGTCCCCCAGCCCCAATCCACATACCCACTATGTTAGAGGCATCGCTAAAGCGAAGCTGTGCTATTTGTGTCCAAATGATTTACAAAGACTTCAGATCAGTAGGTCTCTCTTGCAGCTGCTCAAATTGACATAAGACTCACCCATGATTCAAGAGTAAGGATGCTGAACAGAGGTTGAAGCTGAAAGATGGTAAGGTGCGTTCTTTTTTTTTTTCTTTTTGAGTTGGAGTCTCGCTCTGTCGCCCAGACTGGAGTGCAGTGGCCGCTCCCTGCCACCGCAGCCTTGACCTGCTGGGCTCCGCGATCCTTCCTCCTTGGCCTTCCAAGTAGCCGGAACTACAGGTGCGCACTACCACACCTGGCTAATTTTTGATTTATTGTAGAGATGAGGTCTCGCAAAGTTGCCCGGGCGGGTCTCGAACCTGCGGGCTCAGGCAATCCACTCACCTCAGCCTCCCAAGGCATGGGATTACAGGCTGAGCCACCGAGCCCGGTTGGTAACTGTGTTCTATTCAAAAAGGCTTTCTCTTCCTTTGGGTAGAGAAAAAAACATACCTGTACTTGTATGTTCATGGCAGCACTACTAACAATAGCAAAACCATGGAACTAACCTAAGTACCCACCAACAACTAACAAAATGCAACACACACACACACACACACACACACACACACACACACACACACCATGGAATACTGTAGAACCATAAAAAGGAATAAAATCATGTCCTTTGCAGCAACATGGATAGAGCTGGAGAACATCACACAAAGTGAACTAACTCAGAAACAGAAAACTAAGCAACACATGTTTTCACTTATTTGTGGGAGTTAAATAGCCACAGAGAAGGAAATAATAGACACTGGGGACACTAAAAAGGGGCAGGGAAAGGAAGGGGTTAGGGTTTCAGAAATTATCTGTTGGGTGTAATATTCATTATCTGGGAAATGGGTCACCTGAAGCCCAATCCTTACCACAGCAGAATATGTCAATGTAACAAACACAGGTGTACCTTCTGAATCTAAAATAAAATAAAATTACATATACATATATATATATATATATTTTTAAAGACCTTCTCAGCTATTCAATACCTTGGTCCAGGTGTCTTTTTCTTCAGGGTAAGTCCTTTCCAGAGACAATTCTCATCCCATGTGCCGAAAGGCCTCTGATGAACCTGCACTACTAATTTGTAATAGATGCTCCTAGAATGTCTCAGAATTCAGCTGTGGAGATTGAAAGGGGAGGATATATGTCAACTGAAATTCCAACAATCAACTATCTTTTTCCATTTCTTGCTCGTATTTTAATTGATCTTCATCCACCTAAGGTGACTAAATTTTAACTTTAAATTTCATTTTTGTCTTTATCTGCTTCAATTAAAGCAATGACCATTGCATGCATGCAGCTTGATTTTTAAAAGAATTCCTTGATGAACTGATTTATGAAGGGAATAATTACTCTGTTATAGGTCTTATAAGACTCCTCACCCCTTACATAATTTGTTTCATGCTCAGTTATTTTTATGATCTATTTTCTGAAAATGGCACCCTCATATACATGGTCTCTACTACTGCTTTGAATCCCAAGAAGGCAAAAATAGGTATATATATATGAATAAAAGAATGATACCCTGGGGAAATGTGCAAAAGTTGCACATTGTAAATGTTTCATATTTTCTAGAAAAGTACATTCCTATCAAAAAGGTAAGTCCATTGAGATATAGTCCCCATTAATTTTCATCTTTTTCAAGCAGATACCATCTCCCTGTTCTGGCTATGAGAAACAGCGTCCTGCCAGGAAGAGGCAAGGACTAGGTAAATAAAACAGTTCTGTCAGATGCTTGGCTACCAAGATATCTCAGGGGCTGAATTTCCTTTATGACAAAGTTGGTAATGTGTTATAGGCATCCTCCAAATTTTGAAGACTGGATGGTCAAAATAGCAGAGGGTGCGTGCAAAAAGACATTTTCTCAGCCTGGATACATGGCAAAGGTCTGACAGACCTCTTCACAGTCTCGCCAGAGAACACAGAATCTAAGCCATTGTGCCGTTGAGGCTACTGCTGCCTGCCAGGCTAGGTGCCCACTCTGTGTTCAAGAGAGGAAGCGGAGTGCTAGAATAACTGAGCAAAGGCCGCACACACCCTTGTAGTCTAGTGTACATACACACACACACACACACACACGTTGTCTTACCATAGTATTACCATTACGCACTTTCACAGACATGATTCTAGGTGAGCATGCTGCACGTGAAAAGACAGACTTGATCTTCTCCCTCTCTCTCTTTTCTTCTTCCTCCTCCTCTTCCAAGTGCTTTTTCTACTCCCTCATCCTCCTCCTTCCCTGTTCCCCACTTTCCCTTCAGGCATGCCGCTACCTTCCCCTTCTTCCATAATCCCTCAACACTTTCTCCCTCTTTCCCTTCTGAGGAGGCTGCAAAAGTCACTTCTTGAATTTGTGGAAGCATACGCTGGACTTCTTACATTCCTTCTATGGCTAATATATTTTCTTGAAACCGAGGATGCTGTTGGAACACAGCTGTTTTTTAATAGCTGTCCTGAGTCAAAGGAAGAAGCTAGAGGAGAAATCAGTTGTCCTGGATCACCCCGGGTCCCCCAGACAGTAGCTCGCCTGCTTCCCATGAGCTGTGCCTCTCCAGTTTTCCCCAGCCCAGAGGCAATCGCTTCTTCTGTATATGTGAGAATAGGTGCAGAGATCAGATATTCAAAGACTGTGGGTGGCAAGCAGCCTGGGGAAGTCTTCTGGTATATTTCAATCCAAGTTATGCCTGGTGCCAGAGTCATGCAATGAATTCACACATTTCCATTATTGCTTTATCCCTGTGTCAACACAACGTATTTTTCACCACCTCTTGCTATTTTAATCAAGAAAAGAGGATGTATGGAGGGCTCTGTTTGGAGAAAAGGTAATTTAGCTCAGCATTACAGAGGGTCAGGTGAGCCTAAAATGTTCACTTGTCATCTCTATAAACTATGGAGATTATTCTCTCCAAATGTTTGGGAAAAAAATCTGTTAAAAATGAGTCTTTGAATATCTGAACTCCTCACCTTTTCTCACATAAACAAAAGGAATACAAGATTTTTTGAAATGCCATTTTTTCGTTTCTGTGTTTTAGTCATTGAACTGCATGTTCTTTTATAGATCATTCTTATTTCTCTTCTGAGAATAGGAAAATGAGAGACACTTTAAGGGATTTTTTTTTTCAATTAAAATGAGTTGCAGAAAACTAAGAAATGTAACACTTCATTAGCAGGCATTTAATTCCCTAGCTTTTTATTTTTAAGGAAATTAAAAAACTGTATGCTCTCTGGTACCATTTGTGTTTCTCAATTGCCGTATACATTATAACCTAGAACAGAGAATTTTTTGATAAATATGAGGTATTAACAAAAGACTTCAACCAGAATTACTAACTGTGATTTCTGTCATTTAATGTCGATGAGTATAAGTTGTTTTTGCTTGAGGAAGCAAGAAGAATGATTAAAAATCATATATTAGAAACTGCACACACTATGGATGTAACGTTTTATTGGGCTGGCTTAAAATGGTGGATGTCAAACTATAGTTACCCTTTTGTGGCACTTCAAGTACATAAAAATTTAGGTGATGTTTATAATAATGTCTTCTATTTTATAAAAGCTTACCCATTCATGAAGTATTTTGCTTTTAAATTGCATTTTTAAAGATCATAACATGATGCAATAAATTCTAAATGCATTTAGAATGACAGGAGATAGTTAATTTTTGATTACTTAAGTGATTTTGTACATATTATATGCATATTAGAAATTTTTATGGAATTCAGTTCCAGTCAAAATACATTTTACACTCTGAAACAAAATTTAATTTTTTAATGATGATGGTTCAAAAATCATTTGAGAGTCTAGTAGTGTGTGAGTTATTGCTACTTCCCATCACACAATTCATGAATTTAAATTCTATCTACTGGACATTTTACAAAGTAGGAACCATTTAACTTTTGTATTAAGGGAAGTTTAACATAAATTCAAATTCTGCAACACAAGTGAAAAAGTTATCTCCTGCCTCTTGGACATCAAACCATTGTCTCAGCATTAGGCATTGTATTCTTATAGAAACAGCTCCACAAGAACAAAAGCAAAATGCCCAGGACTATAATATACCATCTTGGAAATAAGCTAATATTGCCATATTCTCTTCTAAAAAGAACAATGTAAGTCCTAACCGTTTTTTCTCACTCCCTCTTCTTTCTTCTGATCTTTACACCAGACCAAAAGTCTAGTATATTCTATCTGCATTTCAATCTTTGAATGTGATATGTAAATATCAGTAACTTTATACATGGCATTATATTCACATACATATGTACATAAAAATCATAAAATGTGAACCAGCATAACTCCTAATCAAATTAAACCACTTGCGCTTGATTTCAAAGCCTTCCTGACCTGTTTCATTAAGGTCTCTTTCAAATGTAGCTTTCAAAATTACTTTTAAGTAAAACAAAAAAAAATCTAGAGCTCCTCTCCTGGTTGCTTTTATTCTCTTTTTTTTTTCTTTCTTTCTTCCTTCTTTTTTTTTTTTTTCTTCTTCTTAATTTCCAGGAGAATTCTTATATTCTATTGACTTATTCAAATCTAGGACCACTGCTAAAGATTTTAAAATATACATTCTAAAAACAGTCTCAGGTCTTCTAGTCAATGTTTCCTGCCTTTATTTCCTTTAAATAAAATAGTTTCCATTTCACAAGTCTAAGCAAATATAATGAGCAATTTGTAAGGAAAGGGTGACAATTTAGAGACAAAGTATATGCATTTTACATGCTGACTACAAAAAAGATGGAAATTTTCTCTGAGCTCTTTATCTGCCACTTACCATTCTTAGAATAATGGCTGATAATGATAGAAATCACACTGGCTAACGGCACTATTAACATCTTCCATGTTAGCTCACACTATATATATGAGTTCTTTCTGTAAATTTTTTAAGTTTTATATGGGTTTTCCATGCATTAAATGGAAACGTGACAATTTGGGGGTTTAATTCATGAGCCATAAACATTCACCAGCTTGTAAATTGACCTCCATCTTTAATCTTCTCATGTTAAAACTGGAAGATGGTCTTGCCTTGTATTCAAATCATTCTTTTGTTAAAACTGGAAGATGGTCTTGTCTTTGTATTCAAAGCATAATTTTGTTTTTCACAATTTTTTGAACCTAATCTATGAAGTCTCTTATGAATTCAACTAGTCATTAAGCAGTACAATGATCATTAGCTGTATTTATATTTCTGAACTGATGTGAGACCAAGAAACGGGCTGACAGTGATGCATACGTCCTTTTAGTGGTGCAATTTCATAGACTCTGGGCATTATTCGCCCAGCATTGATAGCAATACACGTGCATTTTTATTAAAGACACAAAACTATCATGAACAAAATGTTCTGAGTGAAAGGTTGTGGAGGTTTTATTTGTTTTGGGGGTGGAATGGTGATTTTTGAACACACAACTTAAAGATAAGAACACCAATTAGAAAATTTTATTGCGGGCTCGGTGGCTCAGCCTGTAATCCCGCGCTTTGGGAGGCTGAGGTGAGTGGATTGCCTGAGCCCGCAGGGTTCGAGACCCGCCTGGGCAGCTTGGAGAGACCTCATCTCTACAATAAACCAAAAATTAGCCGGGCGTGGTAGCGAGCACCTGTAGTTCCAGCTCCTTGGAAGGCTGAGGCGGAAGGATCCCCGGAGCCCAGCTGGTCGAGCCTGCAGTGGCCGGGAGCGGCCAATGCACTCCAGTCTGGGCGACAGAGTGAGACTCTAACTCAAAAAAAAAAAAAAGAAAGAATATTGTATCTACAATTTGTTGTGTAGCTGTTTTCCCTGGGGAAATTTTGCACCATTTATTTTGGCCAGTTTCTGATATTTGATGATGAATCATAGGATCTTTGCAGAAAAGAAAAATGCCTAGGCCTCTTGAGCCAAGATGATTACAGCTGAAAAGAGTGGATTAATTTCTTGAAGATGAAGAAGTTAAACCACAGTCATCATAGCTTGACTAGAAAGGGATCTGCTGCCTAAGAGATACGGCTCTTTGTTGTTGTAGTTCATGGCAGTTTAACTGTTGACACAAATAATTTGTAGTAATGTCTCTCAACTGATTGTTTACAAACCATTCTTAATTTAAATCAAAGAATAAGTTCCAACACTGCATTCGTAACTCAGTTACTGGGAGCTCAGACATATTTTACTGTAGACAAAATGTTATGGATGTTGTTTAGGCAGCTAAGCAAGCCCACAAAATTGATTTCATATTTTTCATCACTTCAACATGTGTTTATCATGCACCAATCAGGCACAATCTAAAAAACTGGGAATGTTATAGCAGATAAGGTCCCTCTCCGCAAGCAGCACAGAATTTATACCAGAGATATACAGGCTTTTCAACAGTGATCTGTACGAACCACACACACACACACATACACACACACACACACACACACACATTCTGAACAAATTCAAACTAGAAAAAAAAGGAAGAAAAAAACCTTTGAAAAATACGCAATTAAGTATATTGATCTTCTATTATTACAGAAATTGATCTCAGCTTGTTTGTGTGACACCCATACAATAGTAAAAACAAGCAGAATCAGAGGCAGATCTTTAAGTGCTATGGGGTTTCCAGAGTTTGTGTTGTCTTAGTTATTGGGGCACACAGATCTTGAGGAATCTGAGGTACCAGGCTACCAGGATGTCCCTGGCCTGCAGAAGAGTCAGGGCACAGTGGGAGAGGAAGGGTTATAGTTAAAGCTACCACTCCTGACAATCTTGGAGTTACAGGGTGGTTGAGTTTTGAGCAATAGAGGCATGGATTCTTGAAGATCCCCCCATAATTCAAATGCATTACTCAAGATTAATTTCCTCAATGGGATAAATGGAAACCATGGGGAATGCATTCTGACCTGCATAAATCCACACTATTTAGAGTGCATTTTTGCTCGAAGCTGCTTTATTTTTTATTTTCTCAACATTGCCTCTGATATTTTACAGAGTGCTCTCTTTTAAATTAGCATGGCTGTAGTTTGGCCTTCTACGTAGTGTTTTATGTCATCTTTCTTTAGTTCCAAAGTTACCAACTTTCAGGTAAATTGTCCAGCATTAGTTCTAACTCCACCATTTAGTGAATACTCGTGATGTTGCTTAAGGATATTTTTAAAGATTTAAAAGTATGATAACTATGAAATCGTAACTATTCTTAGTCAAATCTCAGTTCCTTCCAAGAACTGCCAGTCTATGTAAGCCTGTGACATGGCTAGAAGTCATTTCTGGTTACCAGCTATAGGAATAGAAATAGCTTTTGAAATCTGCTGGACCTGGAAATTATACAAGTACTGGTTTCTGTTGCTTTGGGTTTCTGTTTTTAATTTGGGAAATAGGGGAAAACTCTCTTGATCTTGATTTCCAGCATAAATATAGATCATGAAAAAGGGCATGAGGTGTCTTTTAGGTTATAAAAAAAAGGTGTCAGAAAAGATACCACAGGGTTGACACTTGATTTCCAATTTGACATGGCAGTATGTCGTGAATATTTTTTAAGTTAGGACATTTTAAATTATCATATTTCAAATTGTAGGAGTTCTTACAAAGTAAGTACCCTGTTCTTATCCCATGGGATGGCCTGAGGAATGTGGGTTATACATTTCTTATTTGGGGAAGGAGTTGGTCAGTGGGAAGAAAAAGGTTTGGTCCCTGAAGCCTGACTTGGTTCAGTGAATGCTTTCACCCAGGCCTCCTCTGCCCAGTGAGCTGGATGAAAGTCCAACGTGCCAGAAACCAGGGCCTGATGAGGAAGTTAATGGAAAAATCAGGCAATAGGATGATAAACATAAATTCAGCACCACCAGGTATAGTCTTAAAGGAGAAAGGTTTAAGAGTCTCTTTACTCAGGACCAATTTTCCTTTGTTTGGGGAAAATGCAATGGTTAAAACTATTATATAAAAACACTGAAGAAAGGGCATTTACAAAAGTAATAAAAGTTTGAAAATGTGATTTATAAAAAGAGCTTTCCCTAGAAAAGTACAGAATTCTGACCTAACTTTTTCTTTGAGCCTTGATTTTGACTGGTACTTTTTTTGTATCTTCTTTTTTCCTGTTCTTGGTAAATCTCAAGTTTTTATCATTTTGGTATTGCACTGTTTTTCTAAGCTTTATCATCTCTCTACTTATGAAGCAAAAGAAAGCACATGTGGCTTTCTATATGTAATTCCAGTGACATTTTTATAAATTTGTTCATAACTCCCTCTACCTAAACCTGAAGCTTTTATTAATGCCTCTTGAAATTATTCAGGTGGTTATTGCTATGAAAACCTATGCAGAAACTTTTATGTGCTTTTCTACCAATACCTAGAGATTCTTTTCCTCTTAAATGTTTTGCAGCATATGGCTACTGACAGAGCACTCCTTTTGAATTTAGTTTTTGGATCATTACCTAACATTTCTATAAATTGATTGCCTATGCCACTTATTTGCACATGCTCTTTCTGGTCAGCCAATTCCTCAGTATTATTGGGTCTCTTATGCTTAGCAGCCCTACCACCATTTTATGTCCTTTGCGCCTTTTATCAAGTCAATTCATTTTTCATTTTGCATGCAATTACTCTATATATTTTAATTTTTATGTAATTAATTTTGCTATATATATCCTGTTTTAAATTAT
>CAUYQG010023745.1:0-36769 GCA_963574415.1 Tarsius wallacei | reverse complement strand
AGGGGCACACCTCATCAACAAGAGTCCCTGCTTGAACATTTGCATACCTAGCCCTGAATTGTACCCCACATCTTTAAAATAAAATTTTTTTAAAAAATGAAAAAGTTTTAGAAAAAAGAAAATTGATTTCTGACATTAAATATATTTAACACAAAGCCTTTCTAAGGAAAGAAGATGTGCCACAGATTAAGAATTTTGCTGCTTATAAAGAGGAGAATGGGCCTCCTCAGGTGCTATAAAATGTCATATAATAGGAAAGTATGATTCCATCTAATAAAAATAACGCCCAATTAAAAAGTTCTTATTGTTAGGCGACTGCAGGTTTAAGGCATATAGAAGCTATGATGTCGTTTAATTCCCATGATGACCCTATAATGCCACTGTTGTTATTATCCACCTTTCACAGGTGAGAATCCTGGAGCTCATAGAGGTTAAATAACACGTCTGAGCTCAAACAGCTTGGAATTTGATCCCAGGAGGCCTTACCCCAAGACCCATATACAGAATCTCTTTCCATGTTGTCATCAGAAGTCGGGAGTTCTGACTCAGGTTTGGGGACTTGGGCAAATTCTGAGCCTCACTAGCCTTTGTTTTCTCATTTGTGAGTTGAAAGAGTTGGATGAGAGTAAACGATCCTTCCTAATTGGACAGCTAATTCTCTACGAATGACATTCACCTTGTTTTTCTTATAAGCAACAGAGAGGGCCTTGTACAATGCCTAAATGACATTTTTACTTTTAAAAGACCTGTTTGCTTTTACTCTCATAAATATCTTTCAGTTTCTTCTCAGATCTCATTCTTCATAATCCAAGGGGAAGGAAAATAGTGCATTGTCAGGACCTTAACTGTAGTCTGAAGGGTTACCAGTAATTTATTTTTTCTATATTTTTCAATTTTTCTGCAGCAAACTTGCATTAGTTTTTTAGTTTATAAATATAATAAATAAATGGAAAGAAATTTCATTGATTAATCCCAGTTATTCTAATAGGCCTTCCTGCTACATCCCCACAGTTGGTGTGTTTTCAATGTTACATATGTCTTGTTGATCCTTTGCTTGTCTGTGTTTCTCAATTTTATCTTCATGTATGTTCTGCCTCACTCAGTTGGTTGCAAGCTCCCAGAAGACCGGGCAGTCTTGTATGATGGCTTCTATCTTCATACCCCTTTGTGTTTTGTTACTGTTTTAACATTACAAAAATAATATATGTGCCATAAGAACATCTTTAAAATTACTGATAATGCATCCTTTACTTAAACACATCTCTATATTTGAAAGTGTAGGTTGAAAATATCTTTGTGCATAAAGACTCTCCCATACTTAGTACTATTTTTTAGTGTACCCTAGTTAATTAGTGTATTATCAAGTCAAAAGCTTTCGACACTTTGGCCATTGGATTCAAATTGTCAAAGAGCTTCCCTGAAGAGGGGTATGCTCTCATTAGCAATGTTTGAGTGCCAACTGTATCTTTGATAGCACTGGTCATTTTAATTTCTTAAAAAGTCTTGGCCAATTTTATTGATAAAAATGGTTTCTTCTGGTTCCTTTAATTCGCATTTCTTAAAAATAGAACATTCTTTCACATGTTTGTTTTATAATTTTATGTCCTCTTTTAAATTTTTAATCATATTTGATGTCCATATATCAAAATTGTAGGTGTTTATATGTACGTACAAACTCTTGTAAGCAAAGTATGATAACTTTTTGACATATCTACCAGAAATCTTTTTTCCAGACTTAAATGCAATTTGATAAAATAAAATTTTAAATTTTATGAAGCAAAACCTTTAGTTTTTTTTCTAAGCTGTGTATTACTGTTTTCCTTTCATTTTTTCATATTTTTATGATTCTCATATTTCAATGACCAGCTCTGTGCTTACACCAGATATGAACATGAAAAGCACAATTTATAGACAAAAAAGTCTATTATCTGGAACAGATGGGTAATAAGTAGGGAATAGAAGTGGCTGATTCAGGTTTGCCTTTGTATCTGCCCTTGAGGGTGAATGGCTCTGTTTTGAATGGCAAGTACATTCAAACTCCATAGGCAAAGAGAGAGAAGACAGACAAAGAAGTCTTAGAAAGGAAGATACTCCTCCCAGGTCTCCTTTGCCCCTTCTTTTCCTTGCCTTTTTTTCTCTGCCTTTCCAAAGTAGGGTGAAATTACTTATATGAATTGAAGTTATCTTATCATACCCAACTAAATTAGAGATGAGAGATCAGGGGAAAAGAAAAACACTCAGGGCACAAGCACCTGCCCACATATTACATAAGTAGCTGCTGAAGTGACTAGCTGTAACCTTAAGATAGGCTTCACCTAGTAGTTGCTGAAGCAACATACTATGAATCTAAGACTAATTTTACCTACTGTCATCACTCATCACTCAGAGCTTGTCAGGCCCCCAAAACTTCATCAGTCCCAATAAGTATTCTTTCAAAATAATACATAACATTTCTCTTTCTAATAAAACCTCCAACCTTCTCTTTGTACTTTGGATATACCAAAGACCAACTTAGTCTATATGTATACCCCAAATTACAATTCTATTTTCCTGAATAAAAACTTTTATTTAGAGATTTATCTCTATATTTTTACTTGACTTTGACAGGGGAAGGTAAAGAATATGTTCATCCTCTTCTTCTAAGTAGTCTTCTTTGACCATATCAGCTATGCGTTCTTGAATATGTACATGCCTCAACACTTTGATTTTTATTATTAACCTGATTTCACAACTATAATGTAAGCTCTTTCAGAGCAGGAACTTCAAATTAATAAAGTGGCTTAATGTGAAAACCCAAAGATTAAGCTTTTCAGAGATACGTAAATGCATTAGAACTCCTCTCTTCAATCCCACAGTCACTTCTTGGGTTTCCAGTAGTTATCTTAAGGCAGAATTATTCAGATCTACACAGATAAGTATATACTCTCCCTCTGTTTGTTCTTTACAGCATTCTAGCTGATTGTTTTAAAATATTCCAACTAATCACCAACATCCTTCTTACTTAGATATTACTATGACCCTGATGAAGACCTAGGTTGCTCTTTGTCTCTAAGAGCTAAAAATCTCAAGACCTCCAGACAAAAGATTCTGATCTTGGCTCTGAATAGATGACCTCATAGAAGCTATGTACATTTTCTGAATGTCAATTATCTTATTTGCTACAGTGAGAATAATGATAACTACCTCAAAGCTTGTGAGATGCTCTCAACTTTGATTAAATGAGGAAAAGCAAATGTAAAGGTCTGGCCTGTGACCAGTTTTCATGAAATGTGTGTTCATTTCTTTCCTTGAGGCTACATTATCAATATCTCCAGTACACAGTTGCTCTAGATAATCTATAGAAAGGAGCTTATGGCCAGACCAGTGGTTGGACAAGTCCTTTATCCTAACCCCAGATCTAAACCCTTAGTGATAGCCCAGATTTAATCTTTCCCTGAGAAGCATGTATCCACTTGACGGACCAGTCCAGGTATCAATCTTGACTCAGTCCAGTTCCCAGGGTAGCTTAAACTCTCATGTAGCTTTATTACAATGTGCCTTATCTTATATAACATGGATTTATCTTCACCTCATTGCAAGGATATTATAAGCAACCTAAGAGGCAGAAGAGTGTCTTTTTCATCTCTTAAAACCATACAGCATCTAGCACAGTGCTCAATAGCAGATGAGTATAAACACTTGTTGAATTAGATTTCCCAGTCGCCCCATACTTAGAGAAAAGGTATATTATGCCTCAATTGGAAAAGTAAGAAAACTGAACTCCCAAGAGAATCATAAACAAACAGCTGTCTGCTTACCTAAGAATCAGTCCTGAGTGTTTATCTCCCTATTGATGAAATAAGGAGGATATACTGGTTAGTTTCAGTCAAATAACATAACCATAATTCTTCTTACCAAGGATAGGTTTTCAGTCTGGACCAAACAGGCATGAAAAGGTCTTCTGAGAAAAATAGCTTCTTTTGATAAAAAACACACAAGAAGAGAGAATCTGACTTCTTTGGAAAGATATATGGCCATGAGGAAAACTAGCCTGATGGTCAACGACAACTCACCAAGGAGCAGAAAGCAGAACAGATTTGGGCTGGAATGATGTAGGATGGCTGTGACTTCATGACCCTGGATCCAGTGACCTATGCACTTCTTGATATGTAAGATATCAAATGTGCTCACTCATGGTAAAGGCAAGTCAATTATTCGTAGACCAAAGCAGCCCTAAGTCCAGGCTCCCTCAAGAGACCACAAGTACTTAGAAAGATCTTGGTCTGGAACAAGTAGCAGTGGAGACTTTTGGTTTGTTCTAAGTTGAGGGAGAACATAAGTCACCTGGACAGTCTGTGTCTTGACTTAAAACCTGCACAGGACACACTGATCTCTTCTGATAGCTTTGAAACAATAGAGTAAGATTCAAAGCATCATTTATGGCCTTAAGGAAATTTATCTCCCCATAGGCCTGAGAAGTGACCTGAACTCTGATGATACACAGCACAGCACGCCACTGTGTTTCTTAGCAGTGGTGGGTGCACTGTAAGTCCCACACAACATGTACAAATTGATTGACTGATCAAATGACTCAGTAATGTGCTTCCAGAGAATACAATCCCAGAAGCACAAGTGGGAGAGAAAACAGCAGGGGTAGGAGGAAAAGGCAGCCTCACTTCATTTCTGTTGTGAAAAATATACCCTAGTTTTTGCTTTGAAGCATCACCAGGTCTCATCTAAGAAATTGGCAGTGACTTTCACTTAGAGTTTAGAGGCCCCATATGGATGTATGAGAAGTATCGGAACGCCTTCCAAATTACCATCTTAACGTGATGGTTTTTTTTATATGTGTGCCCTGAAAATATTCTTAAATCTGGAAGCAGAGAAAGAACTTGGGGGAGATGTGTTTGCATGATAAAAATTCTTCTTTGTGAGAGTTTAGATTCCTTGGAGCTTCAAGCTGCTATGTATTTCATAAACATCACACAGAACTGGCCAAGGCACTCTGGCTTAGGGGTTTGTGGAATCATTTTTTAAAAGTACAAAACAAGACCTTGTCTACTAATTTGTTATGTTTTATTTTTCTTATGAGCTCTAATTGACATGGACAGCAGGGTCTGAAGTATTATTTAACTTCCATAGTACTCACTTGGGTTTTGCTTCATGTGAATAAAATAGAACTCTAAATTTGCATTTAGAGCTCTTGCTCTTCTCTAAATCCTGTGCTCCTAATCCCCTGCACAGGGCATTTAAGACCAAGGTCAAAGCAGGAAAGGTAACACTGAGGGCATGGGGGGCATAAATGGAGAATGGTCAGGGCTCACTCTGGTGCAACCTGAGAGGTGTGGCGAGAGGCATCATTAGAAATGACTGTTAGGGTTGTTCACTATGGGCTGCAAGAAATAAGAAGTTTGAAATTTGCTCTGCAAGAAATGAAGACCTAGAAAATGTACATGGCCAAAAACATTTTCTTGGTTTAGTTTTCCCAGAAGTAGACACGAAAGGAAGATTTGAATCCAAGGAGTTCATTTGAAAGGCAAACATAGTAATCAGTGGTACGTTAAGGGGAAGGTGATATGAAGACTAGAAACAAGTCAACAAAGGAGAGTTGTGGAGTTAAATACAGATGGATATCATCAGAGCAGAGGTTGTTGGACCTTTGTGGTTTACAACTAAGGCTCTGGAGTCTTCACCCCCCATTATTGCTGGATGAAACCTCAGGAGAAGGAGTTACACCATGGCACTTAAGCAAATATCCAGGAAGTTCAAAGGAAGGCAATAAGGGACATTTTGGTTGACATCAGGAAAGTCAACAGGAGACAAGTGATGAGTGTAAATTCAAGTGTATGAATGGGGCGACAGGAGACATAGGCTATGTTGTCCAGGAAGGACTGGGTAAGCAAGGATAAGACTTAGACTTCACTCTTGTGGTATCTGAAGTAACTGTCAAGTTCCAAGAGACCATATTCTCATAATTGAGCTATAAGGTAAGGGCCTAGTTGAAGACACAGTCAAGTTTTCAGTTCTTAGAAAGAAAACTCATTGTCACAGTTGGTGGTCAGGCCTAAATTCACATTTTCACAAGAGCTATTGCATTTGAGATCCTCAAATTCTATCTGAGGAAGGTCAGTGTTGGTCCAGAGAGCTGATTGCAATATAAGATCAATCAAGAAGTGACTGCAAGGAGTGAGGACCTGTGAGGAGCCCAGTGTATCCTTATGGATAGGAGTCTCTTCATAGGGATTATGTGGGCATTGAGAGTATCTGCTCAACTCTTGACAACCATTCAATGTGGGTGAGATTGAATAAGCCTTGCCATTTTTTTTTTCTTTGTAGGAATGCTTAATGGGAGAGAAAGAGGAAAATAGCAGAGGTAAGACATTTAAACTTTCAGTGTGATCTTCCCTCATATTCTTAAGAAGAAAGTAGAGTTTCTTTTGTTATAAAGTTTTGTTTGTTTATTTGTTTGCCCCCCAAGTCATGAAATAATAAAGAATATAAAACTTCCCACCAACTGCTGAGTCAGCTACAAATAACAGAAGCTGTACAGTGAAAAAAGAAGTGTTGCTTTAATTCCTGTACCAGTTGCCGCTGTCACAAGACTACTGTGAGACAGAAGGCTCAGGACCAGTCCTGGCACTGAGGTCTGATAAGCAACAAGGGCAATAATAGAAGGTGGAGATGAAGAGAACAAACTCAAATTAGAAAATCATAATCCTTAGGTAAATATCTGCTTTTTCCTTTTTTTCTAAATGAAACCAAGCAGTTTCTAAAAATGGAGCAAATAATTCTGCCACAGAGGTCCATTACAAGACAGAATGAACTGCTCATGCACATCTGCCCTCTAGGCTTCAGGGACACTATCAGAAATAAACTAAGAATGAATCAGAGCTCAAAGTGCTGGCAATATCAGAATAGCTTAGATGTCAACAATATGGACAACAAATAGTAACAAATGAACATGCCGCCATTAGAAATGACAACTATGATTATGTTTATTGACTTGGAGAGATACTAATTCTGCATATTGTTAACTGAGAAAATAATAGGTTTTAAAAATTAAGTAAAAGTATTATAGCATTGTATTAGTTTAAAAAGAGCAGTGCATACTTTTAAAAAGGAAAAACAGCAATGTTAGTGATGTCTATCTGTATGTGATAAGTTTAGTGACTTTTTTTAAATCTATAACTTTTGTAAAATATATTAAAGCAAAATATATTTCTTGTTTACTTTTTAAAATAAAGCATGGTCAATAAAGATGTTTTTAAAATATATTAGTTTCCATCTCATGGTGCTGTAGATATTGTTGTAGACCAAGGAAATAAATAAAAACTAATAATTCCTAAACATGAAAGAGTTAAAATAAAAATTACTAAAAAATGACAAAAACTCATCTTTTCTCTGCAATGACATGCTATCTCATGTTGAGATAATTACAAGTCAGAGTAGGAAATTGGTACAATCATGTTTAATTGGTTCCAAAGGTTACTGTCTATTTCAACCTTTACCTCTGAATAATATTAGTAGAAAGGTAACCTGTGTGTGAATTTTTTTTTTTGTCTTCTTATCAGGAATTGTTCCACCTATTATATGACATGTTATTTTCAGCAATGTCTATAAGATACAAATAAAAATCTCAATGGTATTAGCATGATAAAAGGAAAACTGTTAACACAAAGAGATTTTTGTCATAATCGAACTTAAATATATTAAGAGCAACAGTATGTTAAGTGTTGGCAAAATTGTAAAACAAGGCCAATAGATTTCTCTACAGAGTTTTGTTAGTGAGTAATTAGCATTAAAAAATGCCAACTGTTCTTAAGTACCATAAATAGTAAAGAAAGTAGAAGGGTGCATGACAGGAAGCAGATGGATCACCTAATTATTTTTCAATTACAGGTGACACAGAAAAAAATCTGCAAGTCAACAATTCATCAATTTTACAGCTGTGTTTCTTATAATAAATAACATATTATTTCATTAGTGTATCATTTTTATAAGAACAAAAGAAGTAAAGACATACCTACATACAACATGTATGCCCCAAGTGGAACCCCAGAAGGGAATAATGTTGACTCAGTCAAGGGTAGCTAAGGGAGAAGCTCATGTGGGTGGAGGCTGCAGGCACCAGGAAGTGGGCACAGCAAAGGCATCAGTTGCCTTTACACAGGGGCTGTTAATGGCCAGAAAATTTTATTTATTAGATAAAGGAAGCTGGACTTAGCAATCTGTGTTTCCCAGCAGCAAATGTGTGTGGCAAACTGCCATCCAGGTTGCAGATGTATGATATAGTTTATCAAACTGCCATTTTAGACCCTTTGCAATTCACAGGGCCATAAAGTTTAATGAGATACATCTGAACCAAACGTCAGTGCTGTAGTCAAAGTTTTTTTTTTAATTGAAAGTTGTATTAAAGTAATTATAGATTCACACATAGTTGTAAGAAATAAGTCAGAGAGAGACCGGTGCTTCTCTCTCTGAGCAAGACAGAGAGTAGGACCCAGTCACCAATAAACAGAGACACCCTGGGCACTTTTGGACACTTGAAGCAAAGGTTTCTTTGAACACATAGAGACTAGAAAGCAATGGCAGAGAATCCAGGTGCCTCATCTCCTACCATGCACCAGGCTTGCACAAGAACTGAAACCCTGTGAAGCGAACGAGTCAGTGAGTGATTCTAAGATGCTTAAGTCAGTTCACTCCTTCTCAGCTGTGCATGAGTCATCAGTCCCACATGGGAGGAATCCTGGTCATGGCCCAGTGGTGGGCAACCAGAGCCCACATTGAATGGTGAACAAATCCGGTCTGTCATGAGCATGGCCTCAACCAGCAGAGCCCAGCAACCAACTCCAGGCAAGAAATGCCCACAAGCAAAGTGAACCCAGCCAGTGCCCACCAATATCTGGTGACCATCTTCCCAGTCAGATCAGAAAGAATCACCTTCAAGCCCTGTATGCTTACAGAGTGGATTTCCCTCCCGTAGCAGAAAACTTACTCTTTTTCAATAGCAGAGTGCAGACTTAAACAGACAGGGAGCAACACAAAAGACACCCACAGGCTTTCTTGGTGGGAAGTCTTCTAGACTATAAACCACAGACTGCAGACAAGGGGCTCACTGCCTCCCCCTCCCCCAACTCTCCACAGAGTACTAGCATCAAGGGCTAAAAATTAACCCAACTAGATTAAATGAGAGAGAAAATCTACAATAGAGAAACCTGTCACATGGCGGAGAAAGGAGCAGAAGTGAATGCCCCTCATTCCCTCACTGAATGCCCTATATGTAATCACAGAAAGGGCTTTAGAACAGAGGGTCATTGATTAGCTTCAGAGAAACAAAACCAAAGCAAAATTATAGAGAGGGAAGAGAGGCATGTCACTAATGAAGAAAAATTAATGAAAAATATAGGCAACCCTCAGAGTCCTCAAAAGACAGCACCTGAAAGAGTAGCTATCAGCACACAGACAATAGAAACTCACCCAGAATGATCTGCTCCAGATGACAGTCACAGAAATCAGACGGTGGATGGTAAAAATGAACAAAGAGAACCAAGAAAAACTAAAAGCAAAACTCACTGAAGTAATACAGAAAGTAAAAATGAGGGTGGCCAATTTCAGAAAATTCTATTCTGAAATAATGGAAATGAAGAACTTTATCTTGGAAATCAAAAACACAATAACAAGCATAGGGAGCAGGATCAATCAGGCAGAGGAAAGAAACTCCAAGATTGAAGACCAAAATATGGAATTAACCCAGTCTGTCAAAAACATAGAAAAAGGCTCAGAAAAAGGAATAAAGACTCTGAGAGATGTGGAACTGTGTCAAGAAGCCAAATCTATGCCTGATTGGTATCCTGAAGTAGAAAGGAAAAATGAGAACATTATGGAACAAGCATTCCATGGCATCATTCAAGAAAACTTCTCACATCTCACTAGATTCAAGCCATAGAGATTTAGAGACACCCTCCCCCAAGGTATCACATGAGAAGACTATTCCCAAGACACATAGTAATCCACCTCCACAAAGTAAACAGGAAAGAAAAAATTCCCCTAAAAGCAGCAAGAGAAAGAGGTCAGACTACCCACCAGAGCAAACCCATCAGAATCACTCCAGACTTATCTGCAAAAACACTGGAAGCCACAAGGAACTAGAGTCTAATTTTTAACATTCTTAAAGATAAGCAATTCCAACCAAGAACTCCCTACCCCACCAAGCTAAGATCATCAGTGATGTATAATTAAAATTCTTCCCAGAAGAGTTGGTCTTGAGGTGGCATATTCTTCAATTCCTAAGTGAATATGCCACCTCAAGATCAACTCTTCAGGAGACACTTAAGAAAGTATTTAACACAGAAGAAAAAGCTGTCATACCAATCACAAAAGTACAGGAAAGCACAGAGTTAACAGAGTAAGCAGAGCACTCACAAATATATAAATACAAAAGTGAAAAGAAAACAAAGCAACTCCCAAGAGCCCTATGACAAAGATAAGCGCTCACATTTCAATAATTAATTTGAATGTGAATATGCTAAATGTGCCACTGAAGAGACATCAAGTGGCAAACTGGATAAAGAAGCATGATACACCAGCCTGCTGCCTCCAGGAAACTCATATCAGTGGAAAGGACACCCATAGGCTGAAAGTTGGGAGCTGGAAAATGGTCTTTCAGGAAAATATGAAACAAAAGAGTAGGTGTAGCTATTATGATATCAGATAAAGCAGACTTCATACCATCAAAAGTTTTTTTTTTTAAATGGAGGACACTACATAATGATAAAAAGCCTCAATACACCAGCAATTCATCTTAAACATATATGCACCCAACACAGGAGCATCAAGTTTTATAAAACAACTACTAATAAACTGAGAGAGGACAGTGACTCTCACAAAATCATAGTTGGAGACCTAACTAACCCACAAACAGCTTTACATAGATCATCAAGGCAAAAAGAAAACATCAGAGAGATCTGGAATCTTAACTCGACGTTTGATCAGATGGATTTAATAGCCATCTACAGAAGACTCCACCCAACAATTACAGAGTATGCATTCTACTCATCAGCACATGGAGCATACTACAAGACAATTAAGGTCTCAGACATAAATTAAGTGTGAACAAATTTTAAGATTGAAATAATACCATGCATCTTCTCAGATTACAGTGGAATTAGAATAAACATCACCACAAGCAAGAAGCCCCTAAAACACACAAAGACATGGACACTAAAAGCATGCTGCTGAATTACTTCTGGGTCAACACAGAAATCAAGACAGAAATAAAAAGATTACTGGAAACAAATGAAAATAAAACACATCTTATCAGAGACTTGGAGATTCCATGAGAACAGTGTTAAGAGGAAAATTCATAGCACTGCAAATTCCCATCAAGAAAGCAAAAGGATCACAAGTAAACAGACTAATATCACACCTGAAGAAACTGGAAAGGCAAGATTATTCAATTTTTAACTTCAACATAAGAATCCAGATCACCAAGATGAAATCACAATTGCAGGATATAGAAGACAAAAATATCATAGAAAAGATCAACAAGAAAAAAACTGGTTCTTTGAAAGGATAAGTAAGATTGACGGATGCCCGGCTAGATTGACTTAAAGAAGAGAGATAGAAAGTCTAAAAAAACACAATTAGAAATGCAAAAAGCAATGTCACAACTGACCATGAACAAATTCAAAAGATTATCAGAGATTACTATGAACATTTGTATGCAAATAAACTAGAAAATAGAAAGGAAACGAAGGACTTTCTGACATCGCACAACCTCCAAAAGTTGAAACAAGAAGAAATTGAAACTCTAAACAGACCAATAAAAAGCCAGGAAATCAATTCAGTCATGAGAAAGCTCCTTGCCAAAAAAGCCCCAGACCAGATGGTTTCCCAGCTGAAGTCTACAAGACATACAAGAAGGAACTGATGCTCATCTTATTGAAAGTATTTCAGGCAATCAAGATGATGGAATCTTTCCAACTCATTTTATGAATCTAATATCATACTGATACCCAAACCTGGGAAGGACTCAAAAAGGAAAAAGAATTACAGGCCAAGCCCGATTGATGTATATAGATGCAAAAGCGATCAAAAAGATTATAGCAACTCGAGTCTACCAACACATCTCAAGGATCATTCATTTTTTTCAGACCTGGAAATGACAAAACTGAAATTCATATGGAAATAAAAAAGAGCATGAATAGCCAAAACAATTCTCAGCAAACAAATAAAGCGGGACATATCACACTTCCAGACTTTAAACTTTATTATATGCTACAGTAACCAAAACAGCCTGATATTAGAACAGGAATAGGCACATAGATCAGTGGAACAGGACAGAGATCCTGAAAGCAAAAACATGAACTCAACCAACTCATCTTCAGCAAAGCCACCAATAAGAGTATCTGGGGAAAGAAGACCATGTTTAGCAAATGCTGCTGGGAAAACTGGCTGACAACATGCAGAAGAATGAAACTGGACCCCTACCTATCACCATATTCAAAAATCAACTCAAAACGGTCAAAGACCTAAACATAAAACTCAAACTTTAAGAAACCTAGAAGAAAACATAGGAAACACCCTCACGCATGCACATCAGTGTAGGCAACAAATTCTTTACTGAAGTGCCTAAAAGTGAATGCCATAAAAACTAAGTTGAACAAGTGGGACCTCATCAAACTGAAAAGCTTCTGCACAGCAAAATAAACCATCAAGAGAATAAAGAGATAACCCACAGAATGGGGAATTAGATTGCAAATTATGCATCTGACAAAGGCCTAACATCCAGGATCTATAAGGAACTCAAACAAAATGAAAGGAAAAAACAACCAACCACAATAAAACGTAGGAAAAGGAAATGAACAGACACTTCTCAAAAGATGACATACAAGCAACCACCAGACACATGAAAAACTGCTCAGCCTCACTAATCAGCAGAGAAATGCAAATCAAAACTACCATGAGATACCACTTAATTCCAGTAAGGATGGCTATCATCAATTAGCCAAAAAACAACAGATGTTGGCATGGATATGGAGAAAAGGGAACATTTCTACACTGTTGGTGGGAGTGCAAGCTAGTTCAACCTCTTTGAAAAGCAGTGTGGTGGCCGGGCATGGTGGCTCAGCCTGTAATCCCAGCACCTTGGGTGGCCAAGGCGAGAGGATTGCCTGAGCCTGCAGGTTCGAGACCAGCCTGGGCAACTTGGTGAGGCCTCATCTCTACAGTAAATCACAAAAAAAAGTAGCCAGATGTGGTGGCATGCGTCTGTAGTTCCAGCTACTCAGAAGGCTGAGGTGGAAAGATTGCCTAAGTCCAGCAGGTGGAGGCTGTAGTGGCCGTGAGCGGGCCACTGCACTTCAGCCTGGGCAACAAGAGTGAGACTCCCACCCAAAAAAGAAAAAGAAAAGAAAAGCAGTGTGGTGATTCCTAAAATAACTAAAAATTGACCTTTGATGCAATCTAGCCATCCATCTCCTGGGAATATACCTGGGGGAACATACAGCATTCTGCAAAAAAAGACATCTACATATGCATGTTTATTACCACACTATTCATGCTGGCAAAAACATGGAACCAACTCTACTGCCCATTGAAAGTGGGCTGGATGAAGAAAATATGGTTCTTACATATGACAGAGTATTATGCAGCCATAAAGAAGAACAAAATCATGAACTTTGCAGCAAATTGGATGCAGTTAGAGACCATCACACTAAGTGAAATATCACAGAAACAATGAATTGAATACCCCATAGTCTCATTCATAAGTGCAGCAAACATTAGTCACATTAGCTCAAGGGAGGGATCAGCAGTCACTGGGCACTGCTAGGGTGGCGAGGGAGACAGGAGGATGGGGTGCACATGACAACACAAAGGGTACCTGGTTCACTACCAGGGGAAGTGAGGGGAAGTGAGGGTCAGTTAGAAGCCCAAGCTTCACCTGCATGCAGCCTACTTATGCAGTTAATTCTCACATGTACCTCACATCTCTATAACAAAGTAAAATTTTTTTAAATAGAAATAATACAGAGAGATTATCGAATACTTTGCCTGTTTCCCCAATGGTGACTTGTTCAAAATTGTGGCATAACATGACAACCAGGATTTTGACACTAATCTTATTCAATTATTTATTAGCCAGTCTTTTTCAGATTTCCCCAGTTTTATGTGTATGCATATGCATGTGTGTATATGTGTTTAAACTTTCAAAAGCTCCACTTATTGAATGATAAGATTGATTTTTATGAACAAGTAAATAGTTGGACTGTTATATAGTCTCATAAGTTCTGCCTGTTAGATTGGGGAAAGGCCAGGGAGATGGAGAATAGGTTGAGTCAATTCATCACTTATTGACTTCCAACTATTTTAACAACTAAGTGTTAGGAATTCATTCTATCTGCAAGTACCCCATGTTGACAAGAATTTATAGAGATGGCTGTGCTACTTGCTTTCTAAACATCATCTCTATCCCATATATCTGCTCTACTCACTCCATACTTCTCTTGGCTTCACTATCTGACCAGTTGTTTCAGGTTTAGATTCTGGTCTGATACAGATCTAGTTAAAATCTCAGGTTGTCAGCTATTTGACCTTGGACAGTTTATCTGAACTATCCAGGAATTGGTTACTATATCTGAAACATAGAGTTATAAGTGCTTCTATCTTATTGTGACAGTATATTAAACACTTTCTACAAAAGCACTTACCAAGGAGCTTAGCACGAGATATGTACTAAATAAATTATATTTATATTATATTAATGTTATATGGCAATATAGTCATACAAATCGATTATATATGGTGGTGATCTTTTATAAATACAAGAAAATTTTATTTTCTTTTGTGGAGAAAAAAAAATTTTGTTTCACCTAAATAAACTATTTTCTCAGGCTTGGTAGTTTGGAGAAGAAGGTTTCCTTAGAGCAGACTATTTGCATTCACGATTTGTGTGTGGGGAAAGGACTGCTGTTCCCTAATGCACATTTCTCCAGTGAGGCATGAATCCAACTTCTTTATTTCCTCTAGGGCACAATAAGGGGGCTGCAGAAATGTTCGTGACTGTTGTATGAGGACTCAGGCTTCTATGGGATGATATTGGTAGAACTTGGTAAATTTGTTGACAGTATTCTCTGCGCCAGGCATGAGCACTTATGGTGTGAAAAAGGATGTGGGGATCATTCCCAGGAATAAAGGCCATCAAAGGAGTGTGGTTTGAATGCCAGCATACTGGAATTTGGGAACTGTTTTGTGACTCCTGAAGATAACTAGCAATCTATTGAAGGTGGACAGTTTTCTGAATCAATACCCTCAAATCCAGGATTTTTGGTCAGGGCATGATGATTTCCAATTGCCGTGTTCTCTTTCCAGAGGGCTGTATGTGGACCACCTGGTGAAGAGTCCAGAAAGAAGAGGATGCTGTTTGTAAACAAAAGGAAAGAAAATGGCACTGGCCACAAATATCAAATCAAGCATAGGAAATCAGCCTGTCCCACTCTGCTTTCAATATGTTTCAAAAAGAAAAGCAAGAAAGAAGGTTAGTGTAATGGCATGATAGGCTTTGGGGTGCTGGACTAAAACTTGCTTTGCTTATAAATGAGCTTAAGGATGTGTCATTGTGCACAAAAGGAGCATCCATTAACAATGCGTAGGCAAAATGAGGGGCTCAATTTTGCACTGACTCCTTTTCTGTGTAAATTATTAGTGAAAGCCACCATTTACTGAGCAATTTCTATGTGCTAAACATAGAAGCAAGTGCTTTCAATGCAGGTGGAGTGGATAACATTGACCTCATTGTACAAACAAGCAAGGAGCCATTCACATGAGGCTACTTGGAGGAAGTCAC
This sequence comes from Tarsius wallacei, assembly GCA_963574415.1. Classification (NCBI taxonomy): domain Eukaryota; kingdom Metazoa; phylum Chordata; class Mammalia; order Primates; family Tarsiidae; genus Tarsius; species Tarsius wallacei. The sequence goes on along the minus strand of CAUYQG010023745.1, from coordinate 20,946 downwards.
CAGCTGAAACTTGACACCAAACCTTGGCAAAATGTTTGACAGTTCAAATTCCTGGATTTCAGTAGTTAAGTGTGGCTTTGTGCTCATTTATTACTGCTCCAGAAAATCTCTTTATAGTCTTCTCTGTGCATGCCTATTTTCACATATTTTCATTGTTTCTCCATGTTTGAAGAAAAGTAACCAGTTAAAGCAGTGTGTGATCATTTACCACAAATGGTGCTGGTAGCTCTTTGAATGGAAGGATGGTACTGCCATTTATGCAACTCTGAAAAGATGATCCACCTGGGACTAAGGTTAGGTCCCTGCTGTTGTATGACAAAGCAATAGCACAATAGGACCTGCTATGCCTCTGCTGTTGCAAGTCCTTTTTCTCAATCAGGGATAAGGCAAGGTGGCAAATCTAATTTGGAATTATCACAGGAGTTGTGAGGCAGATCCTAACTCCTTCTCAGCAGTGCTATTGTAAAAAATGGGGAACATGTTATTATCCTAACAAAAGGTACCAGGATTCCATTTCGGGAGGGAAATACATATATGGAAAATCAAGTGTCTGGTGTAAAGGGTGGAACCCAAGGACCTAGGGATCGGGTGGCACTAAGGACTTTGGAGAAAAGCCTCAAGTTTGTTTTGTCTCTAGGAAGAAAGAAGATGAGCAAAAGAAGAAATGGGAGTGGTTAGAGGAGAGAATGAATTTGAGACTTAGTCCTGAGTGACAAGGATGCAAAAAAATTCTCTGGAGAGGAAAAACAGACCGTTTTGTTGGTTCTGTGGTATGTTAGGTGACACTCTGTGAAGTCACACGTTTCATGTGAGATAAGAGTGTGTGTGGGAGATTGATGAGAAATCAATGAAGGACTGAATTTTAAGACTAGATAAGTGTGAAGAATAACACAAATCCTGGATGAGGAATCTGGAGCCCAAGAGGCAGAGGAGGCCGCAAGAACAGAAGTTCTCCCACAAGTCATGGAACACTATATATGTTTTCTAGGGGAGGGCACATATTCAAAGTCATCTGCCTAGCTCTTAAGAGTCAAAGTGCTCTTGCAAACAGCTTGTTTACCTTTTTTTTTTCCTCACACACCCTCAGTTATGCAGTTGGGGACCTATATATCATTTGATTATTATTATGGGCTTTCTGGAAAGAGATGAGGAATTCTGGAAAAGAAGAGTTGGTTTGCTTACAAGGGCCACCTAGGAAAGCTAGTCACACTCATCCCCACCTCTGGCTATGTCATGCACAGAGGATGTTTTTGTCTCTTGTCAAACAACATGCAGAGAGAACAGCTGCTCACTCCAAGATTCTCAGAAGTCCAACCTGTAAACACTCTGGGCTCTCAGTCACCAAGAAGCTCACATGCCTTGAATTTAAAGTTTAACTTTTTGGTGAATTTGCTTTATGCCAATTTTATTGAATTCAGGCAAGAAGAGAAATATGCAAACCTATGATACATAATTTTGTTTCCAACTAATTCTTTTGTTTACAGTTTTTCTTCAGGATATTGCTTTCTTTTTCAAATATATATTTATACATGTATTCAGTTTTCTGGTCAGGTGACTGCCAAAGTCATGGCCTTTTCAGGGAAGAGTATTATTGTGAGTGGAAGAAAACTCCAAAGAGTTTCAGATATGCTTGTTAGTTATACAGATCTTGAGTTTTCTAAATGAAGGATTGCAATGTCATGGCAATAAACTAGCAATAGAAGAGCACCTTCATGTCTATAATTGGCAAGCAGTGAACTGGAGGGATTTAGATACAATCTTAATGTGAATCAGTCAATCACTGAAGAAGGAAACTAAGAGAAGAGAAAGTTCACATTTTTATTAAAACCGCCTGACAAAAATCTTGCTCAATTCCTGGTCCTGGGACCTGATCCTGGTCCCTAATTTATTTATATTGCATTTGGTGCTAGAGAAACTCACTTCAACACTGACAGCTCTTAAGGCAGTTTTGGCTTGCTGTGTGCATGCAAACGCCTGACTAAATTGTTCAGCAAATCCATCACTATTCAGAACCAGTAGAAGTATTCCTGAGAGAGAGAAGGAGAGCAGAATCATTGTTGCATGCTGTCAAGTCAACATAATCAAGAGTCAGAAACTGCCTTTAAGTGCAAGTGCACAGGGGAGGAGATCTCCTGGAGTTGGAGTGCAGGGGTTGGTACCCAGCAGGCAGCCCTGGTTATATCTCAGGTCTTCATTTTTCCAGCCCCCACCTCATCTCATCTTTATATCCTTACCCAAAGGTATCAAGAGCATGTCAGTTTCTTTAATGATACCAAGCAGCTATAATTTTCTGAAAGGAGTCCTGTTTTCTATTTTGTGCTTCTGGCAGAATAAACCAAATGCACCATAAATTCAGACTGCGTTGCAATGCACAGGAGCTTCACAACCATCCAGAGCTCCTCCTCTCTATCAGTTGGAATCTTGCCTGTCCTTTAAGTGACTCCTGTTTCTTGCAGACTCCCCTGAATACCTCACCTCCCAAAGATCATACATGTCTTATTTCTTAGCATTTAAACAATAGAACCATTATTCAGACACATCTTGAATGCCTTGTATAATTGTCATAATTATATGTGTGTGCGTATATTTATGTGTAAATATATGTATATTTATCCTATTAGGGCATATTTTTGTCTTATCTTCTTAATTATAACCTCCATAAAGATAGAAGACCTTGTCTTACAAACAACTAGCATCTACATAATATCAAACACTTCTAAAACCACATTTCATTGGCCTCCATCCCCTTACAATTCCATCAGTTAATGTGTTATCTTCATTCACTCCAATGAAAAGTTCAAAAAAGTCTATTGGAAAAGCAAAAAATAAAACAGATTAAATCATACTGTGTCCAAGGAGAAGCTCAGACATGTGCTAATAAATCTTCCTATGCTTCCAACATGAAAGAACATTCAATCTGTTTCACTTCAAATGCTCTTGTTCACTTTAATATTGTTTCTAGAGAAAGAAAGGCCCATGAGGTTTGGCAAGGTTGGCTTATGTAATATCCAATTTTTCAGGCTCCATGTAAAAATGTCACTGAATTGATTCAGGGCAGAATCTTATTTTTACAGGACAGATATTGGAAAATTGGCCAAGGAGTTTACATGTGTTAATTCATTAAAGAGTTCAGCAGTCTCTCTTTAGAAATGACTAAATAAAAATCCCACTATCTGAATGCTGAGAACTTTCCTCCAGGAGTTCTTTGCAAAGAAGTCATTATATTTTATACACCTTTAGAGTACCACAATTACCCTGGAATTCCTGTGAACAAAAGATTTTGATGCCTACTTGTCTATTGGAATGACCTTAAAACTTTGTTTTAAAGTAGAGTGCAATGGCTCTGCATTGAGAACATTGTTTTGGGGTGAAGAATGTGATATCCACCTATGCCTGAATTTGTTCTGATCTGAGACATTAATGATGTCCCTCCTGAACATGAGCAAGGACTACAATTCACCACCATTAACCAGGCAAATGATTGATTTTAGCTCATATACAGTGTTAGCAATCTGTCCACAAACAAACAAACAACAAAAAAGCCCTAGGTTGTTAAATATGATTCCAAACAAAGGGAAAATGCATTTGATACATTTATTCCTACCAATTCACTAAATTTTTTATTGAAAGGGCACAGCTTTCTCCTGCATTTTGGCAGAAGCTATTTCAAGCCCTGGTAGAGTTTGACTCTTGAAAGGAAGATAAGTCCACACTATACTGCGGAGGAGGGATTAGGAGAAGCAGGTCTCCCATGGTAGACTTGTCTGTAATTGTGGAAGCAAAGAACACAGGTCAGACATAGTTGCAATTATTTCAGCCTAGTTCCTGCAGGAATTTGGTACACTCTAACCTTTACCCAAACCCAGAATCCACACTATTCACCACTCAGGTCATACTTACCCAACTACTTGGCGACCTTTATGTGCTGAAATTGGGCAGATCTTCAAGAGAGAAAACAATGATTATTATAAATTTTTTAGTATTTACTAGTATCAGGAACTCCATCAATTATTTCATTTAATCTTGTGATGGATACTGTGGTTCACAGCCCAGAACTCTCTCCTTTAGGACTGAGGGATTTATTCCCCCAGGTACTGGGAACATTAGTGACTAATGGTTCTCCAATAATTAATCTTGGGTAAAGTAAGCTGCCACTAAGGTATGCTTCCTCCCCAGGGACAGCCCTCATCCAAGAACTGCATAATGTACAATACAAGAGTCCAGCCCCCTTACCTCAAAAAGAGACAACTCTGAAAGGCTATCTCTGCATCAGAAATCCTTATAGGACCAACCAAGTACTCTTATAATTGCATGGCAGTTCAACATCTTCCTCTGCAGCCCAATCCTGCTTTTCTCATCTCTCCCAGATGTTGTTCCTGAAAATAATTCCAATAATGTTATTGCATGAAAATCTGAAAGTTAGCCACCTCACAATTGTTGAAACCAGAAGTGGCCCAAGGGAACAGGCTCTAAAATTAAATGTTGGTGCTAGATTATTAGCAGTAAGATTGCAATGAGGACCCCATCACTGTGGTAGGTGGAACAATGGAGAGCCCCTGGCATATGGGTGCAGTGCCATTGTGAAGCTTGCACAAGTGGTGAATGGGGTCACACTTTATGTGAATGCACTAGTGGGTGCAGTATCTCATACATTTGAAAGTTTCACAGGAAATCATAATTATAAAGGTTTTGAATATAGAAAACTGTAAATTGGGGCCACATATGTATTAGAAAAAACAGTGAAAGACAAGGGGAAGTGTGAAAGCTAGATGCCTTCTTGGCAGCACATACAGAAAACACTCATCTTCTGCGACCAAAGGACAGAATAGGCAGAGGATCAAGCACAGGGCTTAATTAAAAGAATATCAGAAATTCAGCTAGTGAGGAAAACCAAGTAAAGCCTTTTAAACTTCACCCTCACAGCCAAAATAATAAATCAAAATATGTATCTCATCATGGGAGGAATGGCAAAGATTAGTACTAACCTTGAAGTCCTAAGGAATTCATTCACTAGTTTGATGGACACATACAATGTAACTGAGGCTGTTTTCAATTGTTCTAGCAGAGATATTATATCTGTTATAACAGCTGCAACTGGGGCTATTACCTGGTTTACTTTGTGGTGGTCCACTGTCATCCTCCAGGAACCATCTGTTTATTGTTTGTGTTTTTGTTTTTGTTTTTGTTTTTAGGGGCAAAAAAGAGCCATCGTGTTCTGTACTGCTTTCTAGACAACAGATCCTAATTTGACAGTGTCTGCAATTCTTCTTTCAAAATAAGAGACCCAAACCTTAGGAGAACTAATGAGAGAGATCTCTTGCTTTCCTTTGGCACTTGTCCTTAGTTATTAATACCATGATATATTTATAAATGTCTCTTCTTGTCTTTTGGAAAGAAGCATGAGAAAGAAGTGCAGCATGGTAGTTAGAACAGGGGCTTTAGAATTAAACAGACCAGGGTCTGATTGCCTGCTCTAACTTGTAATAGCCAGTTTAATTGTACAATTTAGTTACCCTCTCCAAGAAAGTTTTCTGTTCTACAAAATGGTAATAAATTGACTACTTCCTAAAGTTGTTTGAGGATTGCTTGACAGAGTATATGAAAAGTGATTATCACAGAACCAAGAAAACATTTTCAAATAAAGTCTAAGTATGACTGTTGTGATTATGATTACTGTCAAGAATTCCTTGAATTTCTATCAGGTAATGTGTGTGAAGCACTGGATGAATTTTAAGTATAGATGTTGAGTATAATTAGAAAACCCTATATTTGTTTTAATTTGTTTGTGTGTGCCTGTGTAAGTGTCAGGGTCTCACTCTGTCACTCAGGCTAGAGTGCAGTGTTACGATCACAGCTCACTGCAGCCTCGATCTTCTGGTCTCAAGCGATCCTTCCATACCTCAGCATCTCAAGTAACTGGGACTACAGGCTTGCCACCACACCCAGCTAACTTTTGTGATTTTTTTGTAGAGATAAGATCTCACTATGTTGCCTAAACTGCTCTGGAACTTCTGGGCTTAAGCAATCCTCCCACTTCAGCCTACCAAAGTTAGGAGATCTCTTGCTTTCCTTTGGCACTTGTCCTTAGACATGAGCCACCCCACCCAGCCTGTTTTAATTATTTGATTAAAAGGATTGACAAATACAAGTCACATGGCTATATTTTCCAACCAAAAATGGAAATATTTTTAATTGTTAATATTTTTATATGTAGTGACTTACCAACTATTAAAAACGAAAATAGGCACAGTGCTTAGCAATGTTTTTTCATAATAATGTTTTTTATTAAGCCATTGTCATTGAAAAGAATAAATACACACAATAGAGCCTATTTGGGAACCTCCAGGATGTCCTGTCACCTTCTTTACAAAGCGTAACATCTGGAAGGGAGAGAACAGTCCCTGGAGTTAAAGGTGCTGAAATTCTACATATATAAAATGCATTCTTCTCAGTCTCAATCACATAAACACCCTCCTCCTCCCTATTTTCTATCCTTAATTATGCTTCATTTGCCAACAGTATTGTTACTTTGCTTGATCAATGGTTTCAGTTGCTGTTGGAGAGTTTTTCACACTCGAACTTTATTTCCCATTTATCTTTTTCTCATTCTCAGTTACTCTATTCTGATAATAAATTTTGATTCTTTTAAAATAATTTTCATCAATGCTTCTACCCTGGAGGCAGTTGTTTCTGGGGCAGTGGGTAGTATTTTGAACTAACTAGGGACTCTTGCATAAGCTCCCATGAGAAAATTAACAACTCTGTCTCTGGCTGATTGGCATTCAATTTTTGGCTTCCCCACTTTTAAGCTGCTTGGCTTTGAGTAAGTCATCTTTCTGAACCTCAGTATATTCATTTGTGAATTGACAATAATATAACAGTCACACCTACTTTATAGGACTGACAAATGCACAGTACCTGGCACCTGGTGTGCAATGAACATAAATTACCTTTTGCTTTCTGGGCCATCTATACAAATCTACTTTGCTTCCTTTAAATATCGTGACAGTTATTTTCCTCTCCTTCTTGCTGCTGTGAATTGCACTGCAATAAACATTCCTATAAATACATATTTCTTTTTATGCTTACCCAATTTTTAAAATATATCCCTAGAACTGGACTTTCTGAATCAAACGACATGCATTTTTCTCACTGTCTTTTACATTATCATTAATGTCTAAGAGGAATAAATTATCTAGCTTATTACATAATGAAGACATTGAAAATCTAGGGAAAAATCGACTCATTCCAAATTGACCTGGATATGGGAAGTTGACAGTTTGATAGAAAATGTTGATGGTCTCAGAAGACAGCTCGTTGTCTCCAGTCTGACAGACATGATGTCTGCTTCAGGTACCACTCTGGTCATGTGAGACTTATTGCCCCACACTACTCCTGCCAGGACTTGGAAAAAACACAATGGTTGGTGTCCCACTCCCCAGTGTTAGAAAAAGCCAGTCCATACTGAATGCTTCTCTAAGACGTGTCACAAAACTCTCTTTCTGAATTTCCTCATCTCCTAAAATTAGCTATTTGATTATTGTTTGCATTATCTTATACTTACAGTGTTTCTTCATTATGCCAGTGGATGTGTGGGTTTGTCAGCATGTGGGCAATTGTCTGATCCAAGGCAGATGAAGATGAAGGAGGGACGTAAAGATCAAAGTATCTGAGACAGCCCAGATCCTGCAAGCTCATGGGCCAAGAGTCACAAAATGTCGATTCTTGTGAGAGATTCGGGAAGAATTGAGAAGGGAACCTCCCAGGAATGCTGTCTCTAAATTAACACTCTCCTAACACATAATGTGAATTCTTACGTAAAGTGCAGAGAATAGAATGAGGGTGAATTATACAGCAAGGAAGGGTATTTTCCCTCTCTTTCTCATAGAAACCATATCCAGAATGTCCATTCTGTAATTGAACTGAAGATATCAATAACCTGGCTTCCACAATGAATTAAAAAAAGAAGTCATACTCATATAATATTTAATACATGCCATACATGTACAAATCCTCTACAAATACAAGCTCATTCAATACTGAATGCAATCCTATAAAATGGACAGGATTATAATCTGCTTAAAGTTGCAGAATTTAAAGCACAAAAAGGTTAAGTGGCTTACCTAAAGTCATACAGCTAGTAGATGGCAGAGTTAGATGAACCTAGTCAGTCCAGGACTTCAGTCTGAGACTTTTATACAGGGACCATAACCTCAGTAAATTCTGCTAGTCTGGCTGGCTCCAAAAGTCTTCCCACATAATTCTGGAAATAGGCTCCTGGCATTGGTAATAACAAATATTTATAAGCATCTTTTAATTCCATGTTCTGGGAATATTGTTTTACAACTACCCTGCAAGGCAGGTCCTGTTTTTATTCACATTTGACAGATGAAGATACTGAGTCTTACAAAAATTAATCTCCTTGTTCAGTGTCATACTACCAGAAAGAGACAGCACTGGCACTGGCACCTAAATCCTCTGTCCTCTTACATAGTTAAGATCCCAGTCTTAGCTACTACTTTATACTGTTTTTAATGTCAATGTTGGAAAGAGAAGAAGCCTGGGAGTTAATGGGTACTGGTTAATTATAGCCCAGTTCTCCTGCCCTATATTAAAATAAATGATAAGGCCAAAGCCAAAATAAATAGGACCAAGGTAAGATGACACTGAGACCCAACTCTAGAGTCAGGCAGTGCCTTTCCTGTGGATAGGTGTTGAGAAGGGCTATGGATGAGGTAAACACTCTGGAAAGCACCATTTCTCATTGTTGACTTTCTCCACTAACATGAGGATCTAAAGAACACTATTAAAGCAATATAACCACCTACTCAAATTACAGCTTTGAGTTTTGGTTTATTTACTTTTCTGCTTGAACATCGTTCTGGGTAGCTTATATTACTGATTCTCAGAGGTTGGCTGAAAGATAGTAACTATTTTCCTTCTTGGTACTAGCCTAAATGCAGTTTTGCAATGAGTCTTAAATCTTTAAGAAAACCCTATGATTAAAAAGTTATCTTTTTACAAATAAGTTCAAAAACACCAGACACCATGATACCAGTTATCTGTGTAAGTCTGTCTTTTAAAATGACACATAAGTTTATCATGTGTCACCATGAACAGATGTTCAGTTTGTGGGTTTTTTTAAATTTTCTTTATTTGTGTCACCTTCCTGCCACCCGTTATCCATCTAGTACCTTTCTATGAATCCCCTAGATGCCCTGGAGCACCTTTGGGGCACGTAGACTTATTAGATGGACAATTTTAATTTTTCAAGGCAAAAAGACTATTTTTTTCATAAAATGATATTATTCAAAGGAGGAATTTTTTTTTTCTGAGAATAGGGACTAATGATAAGTGAAGCAGTGGAATGTACAAGTGTGTTGTTCTCCACAGATGCCTGAGCATCCTGACTGGGCTGCTGCTCTCGCTGGCAGCCTTATCACATATCAGACTTACAATGAGTCTGTGTCAGATTCAGATCTGAAAAACAAACAGCTCATTTCAAAATGTCTTCCTCTTAATTAATGAATATAAATTAATTTTCTTTAATGTGTGTACTCAGTCAAAAATGGGGGACATTTTTTCTTAAAAGTTTTAAGGATACCAATATTTTAAAGGCATCAAATGTACGTTTGTAACCTTGGATAATTTTAAAATTAAGATGAATGACTGGTTTATGGTCTTGCTAGTTTACTATTTTAAAGTTAACATTTTTAATTGCTCATTCTCTCATTAATGAATTGTGAAAAGTGAAATCTAAATGCTGAAATTTTATAGAAGTGATTCAAATGATTGAAATGACTTCTCCCCAGGAAAAGTTTTGTGAGATGAAATGCCAGTGGAATATTGGATTTCAGTGTATTCTAGAAAGGAGCAGTGATGAGTGTAGGTCTATTTCCTGTATTCATCAGAAAGGAGAAAACAAATTGAAATTATTTCTGAGATGAAAGATACCAAAGGATTTCTTACACAGAAATTGATACAAGGGATTCAATTCAACATATATTCATCATGGATGCTCTGCATTTATAAAAACTCCTTCACCTCCTCCCAAAATAAGAAACTATCCCAAAGCTGAGGTCAGATAACTTTGTTTTAGCTTTACTAAGATACAATCGACAAATAAAAATCACATATATTCAAGATAGTATGATGTTTTGATATACATTATAAAATAATTACCACAATAAAGCTAATTAGTATATCCTTCATTTAACATGGTCACTTTTTAAAATTAGATGTAATTTGATTTTGATCATTACATTACATTTTTGTGATGAGAATATTTAATATCTCCTCTCTTAACATATTTCAAATATATAATATATTATTAGCTATAATCACCATAAAGTATACTAGGTCTCCAAAACTTATAACAACCAAGTTTATAACCTTTAATCAACATTTCCCACACACTCAGCCCCTAGTAATCATCCTTCTACTCTGTTTCTATGAGTTTGGCCATTTTAGATTCCACATATAAGTGAGATCAGGCAGTGTCCGTCTTTTTGTGTCTTGTTTATTTCACTTAGCATAATATCTTATAGCTCCATCCATGCTGTCACAAATAGCAAAATCTTTTTCTTTTTTAAGGCTGAATAATATTTCATTGTTTATATATATGCCACCATTTCTTTATCCATTCATCAGTCGGTGAACACTTGGGTTGATTCTGTAGCTTGGCTATTGTAAATAATGCTGCAATGAATATGGGAGGACAGATATCTCTTTGACATACTGATTTCTCTGTGTTTGAATATACTCATAGATCCAGTAGTAGGATTGATGAATTTGGTAGGTTTTGTTTTGTTTTGTTTTGTTTTGTTTGGTGGAATCTCCATAGTGATTTTCGTAATGGCTGCACCAATATACATTCCCAGCAACAGCGTTCAAGCACTCCCTTTTCTCCACATTTTTACCAACACATGTTATCTCTTGTCTTTTTGTTAATGGTCATCTTAACAGATGGGAGATATATCACTGTGGTTTTAACTTACATTTCCCTGATGATTACTGATGTTGAGCACCTTGTCTTATACACATTTATCATTTGTATATTTTCTTTGGAATTGTGTTCTTTCCTTTGCCTACTTTGAATTTAAAGTGAATTTCTTATAGACAGTATATACTTAGATATTGGTTTGTTTTTCTTTTTTACCCACTCAGCCACTTTGCATCTTTTTATTGAAGAATTTAGTCCTTTGACATTTAAAGTAATTACTGATAGGAAAATATTTACCATTGCATTTTCTTAAGTTTTGTTGAGTTTTGGCCTAGTGGTTATTTTGTTACTCTTTTTATCTCGCTGTCTTCTTTTGTGTTTCATTGTGGGTTTCTTTGGGTTGATAGGTCTGATTCCTTTCTCTTTTTCTATTTTGTAATTTCCACAGGTATTATTTTTATGTTTGCCAAGGTGCTTACATAAAGTATCTTATGGTTATGACCGTCTATTTTAAGATGATAACAACTGAAATTGCCTTACATGCAAGAGCTGACCACTTATATCTCTCCTTTCTCTACATTATATGCTACAGATGTCACAGTTTATATCTATTTATATTATATATTTATTAACACAATTTAGTTATAGTTGTTTTCTGTTTTTGTTTTGTTTTTAGTTTGCTGATGGGTTTTTTTGGAAATAGATGTTGGATTTTGTCAAATGCTGTTTCTACCTATTGAGATGCTTACTGCTTACATAGTTTTACTTTTTTAGTTTATTAATATGGAGAATTATATTTATTTATCTTCTAATGTTGATTCAACCTTGCATTCCTCAGATAATCCCCATTCAGTCAATATTTTATTTCATTTTAGATCCTCTCACCATATACAAAAATTAACTCAAGAGGGATTAAAGACTTAAATGCGAGACTTCAGGCTATAAAAATTCTAGAAGAAACTCTATTTGTAGTTGTTTTTAACACTTTTGTCTTTTAACTTTTACAGTTGAACTAAAAGTGATTTACATACAACCACTGTAGTAACACATTATCTTGTTTTCGTCTATATATTTACCCTTATTCATGAGTTTTATACTTTCTTATGCTCTCTTCTTGCTGTTTAGCATCCTTTCATTTAACCTGAAGAATTCCCTTTAACATTTCTTATTAGGTAGGTCTAGTGGTGATAAACTCCCTCAACTTTTGTTTGTCTGAGTTTTTATCTCCCCTTCATTTTTGAAGAACAAGTTTTCTCAGAGGGAATTGATTCACAAGTAGCTGCCCATTTGGTGTGTCCGTGAAAGAAAGGAAAATCAGAAGCCTCCTATTCTACCATCTTGCTGACATCTAACATGAACACTTTTAATTGGAGGATAAAAATATCTATCATTTACTGAAGGTCTGTTATGTAAGAGAGGCTTAAAGTGTGTTTTCATCCTTACAATAACTCTGTAGAGTAGCTTTTCTTAATCCCATTCTGTGAAAAGTGAGGTACAAGTGTGTTCAGTAATTTTCTGAATATCACCTTCTGGAAGTAATAAATGTAAATGCAGTGCTGCCTCATTCCACACTCATGATTCTAACTACCGTGTGCACCTATATATACACACCACATACACACTCATGCACACTTATACCACACATGCACATACACAGTATGGTTATGGTGTTTATTCAGCCACGTGTTCTGGGGCTGTAGCAAAGAAGAGATGCACTCCAAATAAAAACAAAATCTGATTGCATAAGTTGGCTTTCACAAAATACAATTTTGAGACAAGAAAATAAACTCCAATAATAATAAAGCTGCTATATTGTGACAAACTTATTGTGATAAGTGAAAATTGTATTCAGAAACAAACTGAATAAATTTTTATCTCAGACAGATCCAGCATATTGACCTAATTTGGTAACAGAATGCTCATTTACTTATTAATGTTAAGAACAACAAATGACATGCTTACCTTAGTATCCACAGGACATATTTTCCATTAGATTTCAGAATTTATGTGCTAAAGAAGTTTTGCCATAAAAAGCTTATGGAGTCTCAAATTTCAAACATCCAAAAGAGTATTTTATCCTAAAGAACTAATTAAAGGCACCCTTAACCAGGTTGTAAAATGGACCAGCTTTCATTTGGTTTAAAAAGGAAGGTTGGGCCCGGCTCAGTGGTTCAGCCTATAATCCCAGCACTTTGGGAGGCTGAGGCGACCTGAGTCGGCAGGTTTGAGATCAGCCTGGGCAACTTGGTGAGACTTCATCTTTACAATAAATAAGTAAATAATTAGCCAGGCGTGGTAACGCGTGCCTGTAGTTCCAACTACTTGGAAGGCTGAGGCGGAAGGGTCGCTGGAGCCCAGCAGGTTGACGCTGGGGTGGCTGTGAGCGTGCCACTGCACTCCAGCCTGGGTGACAGAGTAAGGCTTCAACTCAAAATAAATAAATAAATAAATAATAAAAAGGAAGATTGTAAAAGTAAACAAAACATGGTTGTAGAAGTAAACAACACTTAGAATAGTGCCCATAAAGTAGTAAGTATTCAATAAATATTTGACAAAAATTGATTCAATGACAAACTGCAGTATATCAACTTACTGTGGTGTTATATGTGGAACACTTTTTATATTCTAAAGTTCATTGGACAGAAACAACATTTTGTTGTCTTGCAATTTTATTTAAAAACAAATGATAAATGAGTTTCTGTAACCACATAGAAGAATATTGCAATTATTTCTATCAGTTTGTTCCATTATAGTGTAAGTTTGTGTACCCCCCAAAATTATGAGTTTTTCAAGAAAAGCCCCTCATTGTTTATTAACTAAGGAAGATTTACATGACAAAGTAATGCATCCCTCTTGAAGTTGCTTTTAATAATACATATTTTACAAAATTATGAAAAACAATCCTCTCTCTAAGCCTATGTTCCAGAATTGAGTGGACTATTTAAGTGGTTAAAGATTTCCACGTGGACAATAATCTTAAACAGAATATAACAGTACACTGTGTTTTTCTTAGCACTGATTTTTATTAAAAGGAGAGTTTCAGAAACAGTGTTATTCCATGATGATTGCTCAGTGATTTGCATAAAATACAATCAGTTTTGTTTTGGGACAGGAAGTACACAATATAAAATAAGATTAAGATTTATGTTAAAGTAAGACACCACTGCTGCTTAGCTGAGAAATAACAGAAGAAAATATTCAACTCACTTTTGATAAATTATTCATCTTTTTTAAATTTGTTATTGTCTGTGACAGAGAAAGAAGAAATCAAAGCCTGTCTTCTTCATCCAGCAACCTAGTCAAAGAAGGAAATTGCCTTGCCTCAGAATACATTTTGTTTGCAATAGCTAGTTTATAATCCACATAAACAATATTATTTCTCATTTTATCACTGTATTTTCATGAAATATGTGGAAAAGGTATTAAATAACTAACATTCTTTCCTTTCATTCTACAATCCCCATATCACCAGAGTTCTTGCCAGATGAGTCAGAATTCATTAATAAAGCTACATTCTATATCACATGCCTTATATTTTACAACAATTGTTTACTGAAAACCTGCCAAATTTAAAGCCCCATGTGGACTTTGGATTAGAGAAATAACAAGTGGAATTCTTGTCCTCAAACACATCTAACCTGCCTGGGAAAAAGCAATACACACTTCAAAAATTAACAGTTCCAGGTTAGATGGACTAAGAGCCAAAGCAGAGGTGTGGTCATTCTACAAGACCTGCAAGAGAAAAGCCCCTCCCAGTTCTTGTTGTATGAGGGTAGGTGCCATGCCCCTTTCTCCTTTATATATATTATAATCCCAGTTGTCACTTTGTTTTGGCATCCTGTTTCTTCCTAAGTTTGGATATTTATTCCCAAGATTCCAGGAGCCAATTCTGCTGCAGTGCCTGTAAAGGCAAATGAACTCTACAATCGAAGTGAAAACAATCATGTCCTCTTACTCCTGGATATGACTTAGAATGGCAATAAATTAAGATCAAAGACAATGAACCAGAACAGGGTGTCTTGACATTGACACTATTGACATTTTGGGGTCTCACGATAATTCTTTGTTGTAGAGGGGGCTGTCTTGTGCATTGTAGAATGTTGAGGAGCATCCCTGCTCTTCACCCATTAGATGCCAGAAGCACCTCGCACCCATTGTGATGACCAAAAATGGATCCAGACATTGCCAAATGTCCCTGGGGGAAGAAGGGGACAAAATCATCCCCAATGAAAACCATTGCCTTTAATAATCAATTACACCTCAGAAAATTAAAATTATATATGTGCATATAGAAGATCCTATCCAGTCTCAAAAATGAATCCACAAACAGTATTTAGGGATTTCAGCCGGGCAACCCCTTCAGGTTCCCTCCCACTGTGGGAGCTTTTCTGTTCTCTCAATAAATCCTGCTTTAAAAAATAGAGAGATTTCAGCCACACAACACAAACTATCAGGATTCAAAACATCAGCAATTCCATCTTTTACTGGAATGAACAATTTCAATGGTATATACAGGCTTTTGCAGAGGCTTTTATAAGTCCATGTATATACTTAATTAAATCACACCCTTACACAGGGTGAGCAGTGAGTGAGAATCTCTACATGGAGCAGGATGGCAGGGTAGACACTGAAACCTGATTCCTGAGTTCCAAGACTGCTTTTACCCTTGAGGAATCTCCTTCATGCCTCCAATGCCACAATGGCTTATCAAACTTAAAGATTATCAAACTTAAGGATTCGAATATGAGCCCATTAAAAGAGATGCTAAGATTCTTACACTTTTGAGTTTCTTTTAGAAGGGGAATCAGAGCAGCTCTGGCAAACAACCCACAGAAAAATAAGAGGAAAACAGGAGGTAGAAACTATTCTATTATCATTTCTAGAAAATAGCTTCTCAATTAAATCGGGAACCAATTATTTTTTTAAAATATATTAGAACAATTTTAAACAAAATGAAATGATCACCTAAGCCTCATATATAAAGTTTTAAACACTAGGCTAAAGTATCATTTTAGTTAGGAAAGTTTCTGGCTGCAAGTAACGGAAAACTGACCACCTTGGCTGAAGCATTTAGGAGATTACTTTTCTAACATTAAAAATAGCTAAGATATCAGTCATTCAGGAGTGGTGTAACTAACAACACAGTAATGTCTTCAGGGTGCCAAGCTGTTATTATCTTACCATCTGCCACCCTTTGCTTTTGTCCTCATTATTACCTCATGGTCTATGAAAGGCTGTACTGTTCCAGACCTCACATCTTCATTCCCGCAGGAAGGAGGAAGAAAAGGAAACAGATGGAAGCAGCACGCTTCTGTTTATGTATTATTGGCTATAACTGTGTAGCATGGCCTCCTTTTTCTACAAAAGAGCTTTAAAATTCAAGGTTTTACATTTTAGAGTCTGTATGGTAGTGGAAAATGGGTATCAGATCACCCAGTCTACAGGGTCTTCCATACAACTTTACAACTTGATAATTTTCTCCCCATTATTATCTACTACCTTTCCTTACAACAATGTTGGAGAAGTTTTTAACTGAGATCCTCTCAGATCCTCTGAAAATAATATTTAATGGCCAAAACCTCCACTAAAATTTGTTTATGGCAACTCCCATATAAAGGGAGGTGACAAAAATCTCTGTCACTGTCTCTTTTGCTGTCTGTCTGGTTGGCCTTATTGATACGCAGAGGTTATCAGAGGCCATTTGGTGAAAAAAATCAATGCAATTAAGTGTTGGCACTTTTATGGCCTCTGTGTGTTTTGCTGATGAACTTTCTGCTATTATTCTTCTCTCTGACTTTCATTTTGACCTGAAAAGAGAAACAATTGTTAAAGTATAACTGACTCGGAGGTCTGGAGCTCTTCTTGAGACAGTCCTACCTCAACACTGATGGTCTGGGATGTCTGTTCCTCCGGCATGTCCTTCACTGTGGTTCTGGGTCAGATTGCCTGAGACAGTCCTATCTCAACACTGATGGTCTGGGATATCTGTCCCTCCGGCATGCCCTTCACTGTGGTTCTGGGTCAGATTGAATCCAAGTTTCCTCTTTGCTCTCCTTGGTGCACCTAGTATCCATCCCAGGGCCCTTTCTCACTATTTGTCTCCTCCTCCTTCAGCTTTTCCTTCAGTGTAACAAACTGGAGGAGGTGAGTGATTGAGAAGACTCCTCCCACTGTCTCTCCTGCCTTGGATTTGAACATCAAAAGTATTGTCTGGAACTGAGAAAGCCTCAGTACACCAAATAAAAGCATAAAAAGCTTTCTGCTGTTTAGAAACTAAATAAAGAACCCTAAAATGCCCATCAAGGGCCTTTGTGTGCATTTAAAAGGCTGAAAGCTTTGAGCAAAGGAAACTATGATGAAGTAGGCTTTAGTTTTCCAGGAACCAGTAAGGAACAGCCAGAACCAGAGGCCATTAACCACAGAGGTGTGTGCACATTACTGCAACGGCAGAAGAGACAGATCCATTAAACAAGGTGTCAGCAGAAGCTGTTTCATCCCACCCCACCCTGTCCTCCTTCTCCAAGACTCCATTTATAAAGACATGTGTGTTAGAAGACCCTTTGGGTGGGTCTGCATTGGAGTCGGCAGTTTGACTTAAAGCCATGGGCAGTGTGCTAAGTATATCTTGGGAGAACTAGAAGGTGAATAAGGGAAACGTAGATAGCAAAGGTGGGGCCAAAGAAAGGTGGTTGGAGTTGTGATTTGAAGTTTTCATTGTAAAGGTCTTTAACATCTCTGGTCAGGAAAATGCCAAGGTATTTCATTTTGTGTGTGTGTGGCTATTGTGAATGGACTTGTGCTTTTTATTTGGGTTTCTGTTTGTTTATTATTGGTGTATAGAAATGTGATTGTCTTTTGCACATTTATTTTATACCCTGAGACTTTGCCAAAATCCTTTATCAGTACAAGGGGGTTTTTGACAGATTTTCTTGAGTTTTCAGGGAATAGAATCATGTCATCTGCAAAGAGGGATAACTTGATTTTCTCTTTTCCTATTTGGATACCCTTGATCACCTTCTCAACTCTAATTACACGGTTGGTTCCATGTTCTTGTTATTGTGAACAATGCTGCAATAAACATATGTGTGCAAGTATCTTTTATATAGAGTGATTTGAGTTCTTCCAGGTATATTCCCAATAAGGGGATTGCGGGGTCACATAAGAGGTCGATTTTTAGAAATTTTAAGAATCGTCACACTGTTTTCCACAGAGGCTGTACTAGTTTACATTCCTGCAAACAGTGTAGAAATGTTCCCTTTTCGCCACATCCTCTCCAGCATCTGTTATTTTTTGAGGTATTGATGACGGCCATTCTGCCTGGAGTTAAGTGGTATCACAGTGTAGTTTTAATTTGAATCTCCTTGATGACTAGTGAGGCTGAACATTTTTTCATGTATCTGTTGGTTGCTCGTATGTCTTCTTTTGAGAACTGTCTATTCATATCTTTTGTCCACTTTGTAATGGGGCTGTTTGTTTTTTTCCTTTCAGTACGTTGGAGTTCCTTGTAGATCCTAGATGTTAGGCCTTTGTCAGACATACAGTTGGCAAATATTTTTTTCCAGTCTGTGGGCTGTCTCCCTGATCTCTTGCAGAAGCTTGTCAGTTTGATGAGGTTCCACTTGCCTATCTTATCTTTTATGGCCTGGGCACTTGGGGTTTTGATCAGGAATTGGTTGCCAGTTCCAATTTCCATAAGAGTTTCTCCCGCATTTTCTAAGGTTCTTATTGTTTGAGGTTTTACGTTTAGGACTCTGATCCATTTAGAGTTAATCTTTGTGTATGGGATAGGTAGAGGTCCTGTTTCAATCTTCTGCATGTGGTCAGCCAGTTTTCCCATCACCACTGACTGAATAGGTTCTCCTCTTCCCAGTGGTTGGTGGTGGAAGTTTTATCAAAGATGAGTTGGTTGAGAAATTGAGGTTTTGCTTCTGGAATCTCAACTTATTCCATTGGTCTATATGCCTGTTCTTGTACCAATACCAGGCTGTTTTGATTATTGTAGCTTTATAATAAAGTTTAAAGTCTGGGAGTGGAGTGTGATGCATCCTGCCTTTTTTTTTTTTTCCTGAGGATTGTTTTGGCTATTTGTGGTCATTTAAGTTTCCATATGAATTCCTGTATTGTTGTTTCTAGGTCTGAGAAGAATGTTGCTGGTAATTTGATGGGTATTGCATCAAATCTGTAGATTGCCTTAGGTAGAATGGATATCTAAACAATGTTGATTCTTCCAATTCATGAGCATGGAATATTTTTCCACTTGTTTGTGTCATCTTTGATTTCTTTGAGGATTGTTTTGTAGTTTTCATTGTAAAGGTCTTTCATATCTCTGGTTAGGAAGATGCCAAGGTATCTCATTTTTTTGTGGCTATTGTGAATGGAATTGTGCTTTTTATTTCGGTTTCTGTTTGCTTATTATTGGTGTGTAGAAGTGCAATTGTCTTTTGCACATTTATTTTATACCCTAAGACTTTATCAGTGCAAGGAGGTTTTTGACAGATTCTCTTGGGTTTTTGAGGTATAGAACCATGTCATTTGCAAAGAGGGATAAATTGATTTACTCTTTTCCTATTTGGATACCCCTGATCGCTTTTTCTGCCTCTAATGATATAGTTATGGTGTTTTTCTTTTTATGTCTGTTGATATATTTAATTATGTTTATTGTCTTATGAATACTGAAGCAGTCTTGCATCCCAGGGATGAAGCCTACTTGGTAATGGTGGATGATTTTTTAGATGTTTTGTAGAATACGGTTTGCTAGGATGTTGTTGAGAATTTTAGTATCTATGTTCATCAAAGATATTGGCCTGTAGTTCTCTTTCTTTGTTGCATGTTTACCAGGCTTGGGTATCAATGTGATGTTAGCTTCATAAAATGATTTGGGGAGAATCCATCTTTCTCAATCGCATGGGATACTTTCAATAGGATTGGTATCATTTCTTCCTTGTATGTTTTGTAGAATTCTGCTGGAAAGCCATCTAGTCCAGGGTTTGTTTTTTTGTTTGTTTGTGTTTTTTTGTAGGTAGTTTTCTTATGACATAGTCAGCTTCCTGAATTGTTATAGGTCTATTTAGTGTCTCGATTTCTTCTTCTTTCAACCTGGGGAGGTTGTGTGATGTCAGAAAGTCCTTCGTTTCCTTCAGGTTTTCAAGTTTGTTTCCATACAAATGTACATAGTAGTCTCTGATAATCTTTTGTATTTCTTCAGGGTCAGTTAAGACTTCATCTTTGGTGTTTCTGATTGTGTTTATTTGGGCTTTTTCTCTCTTTTTCTTGGTCAGTCTAGCTAGGGGATCATCAATCTTGTTTATCCTCTCAAAGAACCAGCTTTTTGTTTCACTGATTTTTTTGTATAACCTTTTTGTCTTCTAAGTCCCGGATTTGGGCTTTTATTTTGTTGTCTGGATTCTTCTGCTGAAGTTAGGGTTTGGCAGTCTTGCTTTTCCAGTTTCCTTAGGTGACTTGTTAGGCTGTTAACTTGTGATCTTTCCATTTTCTACATGTATGGTTGTAGAAATATGATATCCCCTCTTACTACTGATTTCATGGTATCCCAGAGGTTTGGTAAGATGTTTCTTCTTTTTCATTTGTTTCCAGGTATCTTTTAATCTCTGGTTTGATTTCCATGTTGACCCAGGAGTTGCTTAGCATCATGCTGTCTAATGTCCATGTCTTTGTTGGTTTTGGGGGAACTTTGCTGCTGTTTATATTTATTTATTCCATTATGGTCTGAGAAGGTGTGTGGCAAAATATCAGTCTTATGAAATTTGTTTATGCTTGATTTATGACCAAGTATGTGGTTGATCTTAGAGTATGTTCCATGTGGTCATGAGTAGAATGTATATTCTGTGGTCATTGGGTGAAGTGTTCTGTAGGTATCAATTAAGTTCATTTGGTCTAGAGTCACATTGAGGTTCCAGATCTCCTTGCTGATTTTTTGTCTTGATGATCCATCTAGGGTTGTGAGTGGGGTAGTAAAGTCCCCAGCTATGATAGTGTTAGAGTCA
>CAUYQG010023740.1:0-12736 GCA_963574415.1 Tarsius wallacei | reverse complement strand
ACTCAACACTGATTGCCAACTGTCCTCTCTTTTATACCCTGGTCCCCTCCATGTATAGGATCATGGGGCATTGCTACTGCAAAGAATTAAAAAGACCACGTAGGCTAAGTGTGATGGCTCATGCCTGTAATTCCAGCACTTTGAGAGGTGGAGGCAAGAGGATTGCCTGAGCCCAGGGGTCCGAGACCAGCTTGGGCAACTTGGCAAGACCTCGTCTCTACAATAAATCAAAAAAATTAGTCAGGCGGGTAGCACACACCTGTGATTCCAGCTACTTGGAAGGCTGAGGTGGAAAGATCACCTGAACCCAGTAGATCGAGGCTGCAGTAGCCGTGAGAGTGCCGCTACACTCCAGCCTGGGCGACAGAGTGAGACTCCAACTGCTGCCCATCGCAAGTGGACTGGATAAAGAAAATGTGGTACATAGACATAATGGAATATTACACAGTCATAAAGACAAGCAAAATCGTCAACCACAGCAACTATCATACTCAGTGATTTATCACAGAAACAAAGATCTGAATACTACAAGTACTCACTCATAAGTGGACTCTGAACATTTATCATAATACCATAAGAAAGGAATTGGCAGTAGTGGGACACTGCCAGGGATAGAGGGGAGGGCACATAACATCAATAAGGGTACCCAAACTTTACCTGTACGATGACTACTTATGGACCTATCCCTGAATTGTATCCCATATGTTCAAAATAAAAATAATAATAATAATAAAGAGCAAAGATATAAATAAAGAATAAAAATAGTGAAATTAAAATAAAAAATAGTGAAAATAATTAGAATTCCTATGCATTTGCAGCTAAACAGGGGCTTACATAAAATATATTTGAGTTGTAACAGAAAGTTTTAAGCTGGTAACAACTTATCTTCATACAAGAACTCTCTGCTTTCACCTTTCCTCTCCCCACATTATCGATGTCACAATTTATGGCTATTTGTATTATATACTCATTAGCATAATTTAGTTTTAGTTATTTTTAATTTTTGTCTTTTAACTTTCATAGTAGATTTTTAAAATATTTACCAAGGGGAGAGAGAGAGAGACCACCTCATTGCAAGTGCCCCAGTTTATAGAAGAGAAGCTTCTGTTTCACTCATTCCTTGGTCAAGGCTCATTTCAATGCGATGCCATCTGCCATCTTATTTCTCTTCTGCTCAGACCCAGTGTTATCTGCATATACTCTCTCAAAAGAAAACCTATGCCGTATATACCTAAAAAGCTAAACACTCATTGTCTGAAGAGAGAAAAAAGAGCGTTTGCAGGGAGCCACTCATGTCTCTTCCAAAGCCCACAATGCTTAGTTCATTCCAGAATGAAAATCCTACTCATTTTCAGGCATCTCCAGTAACCATACCAGAGAGATAGCGTATAATGAGTTGCCTCAACCATGCTTTCCTGTGAAGGATCTAACCTTAAGATCTACCCAGCTGACCTCCTACATAACCTGAGCCCCCAGGGCCAATAAATGCCACCCTCGCCAGCCATCTCTGAGATATGTCCCTGGTAAAGCAGAGACTGTGGTTTCTGAGCATCTCTAAGGCTCACTATCAATATGAATATATTCACAGATGTAGGACCTGGGTGCTGCTGAGAGAGACCTCTACAACAGTCTGGAGCACAGCCGTGAAGAAGATCTGAATTGCCCCTCCCATACTTTTAGTTCTGCAACCTTTGCTAAAGTCATTTCACCTTGTTCAGTCTGTTTCTTCACCCAGAAGATGAGCCAACCAGGAGTGATGAATACATGCAAAAATACATGTCAAGCTTTTGGCAGATGGACAATCTGGACTATTACCCCTCCTCTTCTCTATCTGCCTCCATCCACCTCCTTTGCAATCCCTAGTGTCCAGGGCAATCTCACCTCTCACCTACTATTTTTGGCCTGATATGACCGATTTGTGTTTAAATTATTAGTGTAGCTATCTAAAGCTAAACTGATTTTCTATATTGTATAGATAATATAAGTTTCACAAAATCTAATATCAGGAGGTTGAACACCAGTTAAGAAAGAGCTTTTATCTTGCATGATAATTCATCAAGTTAACGCTAAGAGGTTGGATACCTTGTAAGGAAGAAGTCCTTTATGGGCTGAGAAATGCTTGGTGGATCCCATGTTAAAGTGACAGCCTAGAAAATTTCACTTTTGTCAAATGTGGAATACAGTACTATGCTTGCTGTTTAATTTTAGGAAAATGAAGTCAGATTAAATTCTGCCACTAAAAAAAAAAGTAAATTTAAGTCATCATGATCTTAAATAGTCTATTTTTTTCTTGGCCAACAGAGTACACTTAATTTTAAAAACCTACTCTAGAAATATAATTAAGAGACTGAGTATCAAGCAATTAAATGTTGTGTACAGACTTTCTGACACACAGTAGAAGATGAAAGCAAATTAATTTGAAAGTGTGAAGTCTGATCAGTGTCAACTGTCAGCGGTACCAGCCTTCTCCTTTTCTGTTGGGAGGCCACTGTTCTTAGGATGATGGGCATCCTTGAGGACACTTCATCCTGTATGCTGTGCATCTGTGAGGTAAAAGGTTTCACCTCAAAGGGGCGGAGATGATGTCAATGTAGCCATGTAAACAAGACTGCAGTGGTCGTTCAGTGATATCATTGGAATGCAAGAATCAAGAATCTAAGTTTCTATTTCCTCAAGACAGTGGCATTTTAAGGAATTTGCTCAGTTGTAAGTGCACTTAATATTCTTTCTGTTAGTCTTATTGTGCTGGCTTTAACATTTGCATTGCACTGGGCTACAGAACCAGTCTCCTGTTTACTGTTTACACGCCTTTCTCCTTTTCCTTTTCTTTCTTCCTCTTCCCTTGCCTTCCACCATTTAGTTCCCTTCTCCTTCTCCTCCCCCTTCTCCTTCTGTTCTTTCTTTTTACTTCTTCACTTTCTGTTGTGCCTTTTGATTATTCTCCCCATCTCCTATCCTTTTAATTATCTTTCTTCATCATTCTTATATAAGCAAAAACAAACAAACTAGAAAGTTCAATGTATCACTTCCATTACTTCAAGATCCTTAAAATTCTTGCCTCAGTTTCCCCTATGTCAACCAGTAAACATAGAAGGGATGGAAGAAAGGACATTGATGAGAAGTGCTAGTGGACCCATGCTACCACGCTCTAAAATGCCCTTGTTCCAATATGTGGTCTTTACAAGCAGGTGATGTAAGGTAGCAAGACAGGCAAATTAATTCCTGTGCCCAGGTACCATTTTGTAAGATGTCCACCTCCCCACCCCTCACTTTCAGTAATTCTTTTCCCCATCCCCACTGTAGGTAATTTAGGTATCCAATAGTCCAAAAACCCATCTTCATAGGGATGATAAAAATTAGAATATGGTTTAAATGAAAATAACATTTATTGAATGCTTGCCAGACCCTGTGTTAGAAGCTTGACATGTCCAAGAATTTAGGTAATTTCTTTCATTCTCATGATTTTCAGTCTAATCCATATGATGACTCCATTTACGTCTCTGGTTCATCTCTGGCCTCTGAGCTCCAGAAACACCGACTTCAACTGTCCACTCAAGTTCTCCATTTGAATCTTTCACAAGCGTGTTCAACTTCTCACATCCAAAATTAAAGTCTATATTACTTTTGGAACATAGAAGCAGCCAGGCATGATGGCTCCACCCTGTAATCCCAGCACTTTGGGAGGCAGAGGCGAGAGAATTGCCTGAGTCCAGGGATATGAGACCAGAATGGGCAACTTGGTGAGACCTCATCTCTTCACTATATCAAAAAATTAGCCAGGTGTGGTAGTGTGTGCCTGTAGTTCCGGCTATTTGGAAGGCCGAGGTGGAAGAATTGCCTGAGCCCAGCGGACTGACGGTGGGGTGACCGTGAGCATGCCACTGCACTCCAGCCTGGGCAACAGAGTGAGACTCTGACTCAAAAAAAAAAAAAAAAGAACATAGATGCACATAAAGGACTTACCAGGTAGCCAGCTTCTTAGCACTAAATTGGTGAGTTACCATGCAAGATATGAGTTCTTTCTTTTTTAAAATTTTTATGGTTTTTTTTAAGCTAGTCAAGTGTGGTTGTGGTGGGGAGACCATGTTAATCAGTTTCACAGTAACACACAACCCTGGGATCAAATTAAGCTCCTTCTTCACTGGTGTTCAGCCTCCTAATATTATATTTCATAAAAATTATTTTGCATAATCTGTAAAATACAGCAAATCAGTTTAGCTTTAAATTGTGATACTAGTCTTTCACACACAAACCTATCAGATTAGGACAAAAATAATAGGTGAGAGGTGATATTGAGCTGGACACTGGGGATTGCAATGGAGGTGGACAAAAGTCGATAGTTATAGGTGGGAGTAATAGTCCATGATATCTGTCAACTGCTATGGCCACAGCACTGGCCAATCAGAGCAAATGCAAACTATAAACTCCAATGCTAGCAGGCCTACCTGTGGCATCAGGTACACACTCACCCTGAACATAACATACAAGATGAAGGATTAAGAAATAAATCCAGGCAAGGGAATAAGTCTAAGTTTCTGGAATGAGAATCGGGAGTATGGTACTGTCATTTCCCAAAATCAGAAAGACTAAAGGGAGAATAACTTTAGGGGGTTATTGGTAGTGGTAATACAGTAAGTCCTCTACATACGAACAAGTTCCATTCTGAGAGCACATTCAAAAAGCCGATTTGTTCGTAAGTTCAACAAAGTTAGCCTAAGTAGCCAACTAACACAATTGGCAACAGAGTGCTATACCAGCTACATCACTGCTGCTTTTACATTTGTTCTGGACATCTTGGGCTTGAAATAAAGATACTGTACTACTATTCTCTATACAGTACTGTACAGTAGAGTACACGAAAGCACAACCACTAGCAGAAGATGCATGCCCATGGCAATGTACTCCAGACACGTGAACTAACTTACATGGTTGAACATGCAAATGCACATTCGCATCTTTGAAAGTGGCCGAGTTTGGTGGCTCAGCCTATCATCCCAGCACTTTGGGAGGCTGAGGTGAATGGATTGCCTGAACCCACAGGTTCCAGACCAGCCTGGGCAACTTGGTGAGATCTCCTCTTGACAGTAAATAAAAAAATTAGCCTGGCGTGGTAGCACGCGCCTGTAGTTCCGGCTGCTTGGAAGGCTGAGGCGGAAGGATCACCAGAACCCAGCAGGTCAACACTGGGGTGGCCATGAGCGTGCCACTGCACTCCAGCCTGAATGACAGAATGAGACTCAAACCCAAACTCAAAAAAAAGAGAAAGTTTGCAACGCGGAGGTTCCTATGTAGGGTACTTATTGTATAGGCTTTCATTTTGAATGTCAGAAGTCAGATATGCTTGTGAAACATCCAAATGGAAAGGTTAAATAGACAGTTGAATAGATGTTCCTGGAGATTAGAGGCCAGGTACAGACTGGAGATATAAATTGAGTAGAAGATGGATAAGACTCAACAGCAAGAGAATGAAATAAATTATCTAAAGTGGGAGCAGTGCGGAGGAGGAAGGCAATATAAGAGGGTCCAGGACAGAGGCCTAAGGTTGGAAAGATCCAGCCTGCATTTAGAGATGAGGTCATGAAAGAGAAGACAGCTAAGAAGTAATAAAAGCCTAACCAAGGAAACGAGATGCGTAGTCTCACAGAAGCCACCAAAGTCACTGAAAGATATCAGAAGAAAATAACTTATGACGTAAAAGGGACCAGTCAGCGCCTTCAAATGCTCTAAGAAGTGGAGTAGGAATGCAGCTCACTGGATCTGGCCACACCATGGTCACTGCTGACATCAGCAGAAGTTGCTTCGTAAGTGGTGGAGGGAGAAACCACATGGGAGGACAGACAGTAAGGTAGAGAGGAAGAGGAGATAGTATATGCAAACAAGCCTCATCGAGGTTTGACAATGACACTGAGAAAAGAAATCAGGTAAGGGATGCTGAGAAATATGGGACCCAGAGATTGTTTATTAAATGGAAGACATTAAAAATACATTGACAGGTAATCTAACAACTCTGTGATATAAGGAAGAGTTATTTATTGCCCCCATTTACCAGGTGAGAAAACTGAGGCACAGAGAGTCAAATAACTGGATCACAAGTTCTCACGGCTAGTAAGAAGCAGGGCTGAAAGTGGAAACGCATCTGTGTCATTCCAAGGTTCTAGGATAGACTGCCACTTCTTACCTTTTATTACATTGATTTACCCACATAACTGATCTTTTTAAAAATTTATTTTAATTGACAAATAATAATTGTACATATTATGGGACTCACTTTTTTCTAAGCACGGGGGGTGAGTCTGACCCATCCTTGGATCTCCAGTACCTAGTACAATATTTGGTTATTCGTAACGGGCACTTAATAAATACATGTTGCAGAAATGAATACATAAATGAATTGACCAAAAGTCATATTTTGGCCTCTAAAACAAAGAAAAGTATAGAACTTCTCTACAAAACAATGCTATAAAGAACAATGAAAATGTAGAGAAATTAGACAGCTTTTAAGATATGTAGAATCTGAAAGTGATAATAGTTACATTTTTTAATGGGGGACATAACAATTATGCCTGTATTCAAAATGTTCTGTGCTCACACCATTGCACCTTCCAAGTTTATAACCAGCAAACTATGAAGGCCCTGCCCCCACTACTCCACAATCATCACTCTCCACTATCATAAACAGATTGTTTGGTATTTGTTTCTTTTTCTCTGCACTTGAAATATACACAAGGTCCTGTGTTTTATTTATTCCCACATGAATTCTATTTTCAGGTAATGCTGATTTCATTGTGTTATTCTACATGAGACCAGCATATTTGTATGCAAAGGCAAAGTTGCATTAATCCTTGTTATATTTTGGGTGCCTAATAATAAATGGATTTTTTTACACATTCGTGTGTTTCAGCGATCCCTCTCAATCCCCCTCAACCATCATACGTTTTGCTCAGCTGATTTGCTGGTATTCTACTTTAAAGCCCTTTTCATACAGTTACTAAGTCTTCCTTCTATCATCATAGGAGGGAGGCAGTTTGAATAAATACATCAAGGTTGAAATATAGGCTGATGTTTATTTCTCTTAAAATGTTAATAACCTAAGTTTCTGCTGAAAGAATTTTTGTTTTGAGCTTCCTCAGATAAAATCCTTTTCACTTTCAGGAAATTTACCCTTTGGAGATCTGGATAGAATAAAGCCTTTCAGGTTAAAAAAAAAATTGCTTCATGGTGTCATATGCAGTACTTAGTTTGGTTTGGTTAAGATTAGCTAGAAAAGAAGTTTAGGGTCTGTCCACTCGCTAATCACATATATAGTTAAAAGCTACTTGAGCCGAGTTAAAAAAAATTAAGGTTAAATTTGCATCCTGAATATTTGCAGACAGTTACTAATCCCACAAAGTTTTCTTCTTCACGCTTCATGCAAGGATTCCCTGCTTGTTTCGCTCCCCCGGTATATCTATAAGCGTCAAGTATTTTTTTTTTCCAAAAAGGGATATACTATACAATTTAGCTATTCATTTATGCAAATGATGGTAAACAGAATTATAAAGACAGATAATAAACAGCAAATGAGGTTATTTTGTTTCACGCTTTATGTTGTCAGAGTTCTGAGCATGGTTTAGTGTTTTCTATTCATGACTTTATATTACCAAATTACTCCCTGATGGCGTCTCAGATGTGCTTTTGTCTGCAAATGAGAAGGAATAAAATGCCAGGACATTAACGTTAAATTACAATCGTTAATGGCGTAAATACGAAAATAATTACTGCATCATACCATCAATTGTTATGTGTTCATTACGGAAGTTCTTGTAAAGCCTTCATTTTCTTGTTACAATTATTTTTTCCTTTATTTTTGTCTGGCTATTTTATAGCCCTGACAATACTTTAGCAACATTCAGCAGTTACACAAGCCATTTAATCCTGCTCAAAGCTTCATTTAAACTTCATTTAGCAGCATTTTATTTGTGTATCTATGCTTTTTACTTCTTTCTGACAGTCAAAAGGTACTTCCGGAGTAGGTGCTGGAAAGATGTGTTCGGAGAGGGCTTCAGACTTACTTTCCACATCGCTCCCTAAAAACACCTTTACTAAATGACCGAACTTGGTGCGCCCCCGGACTCTAAAATTTTAGCTTCAGGTCTGCTTGTTTGTTTGTGTTCCTTCTTCTTCTAACACCGCTTTTAAAAATCGACTTATAATTCTACCGCCCATCAGGCAAGAAGCTTTTGCATTTCGGTTCTCCGCTCGCTCCGGTTCTGTGTTTGCGATTCACCTGCTTGTCTCCAGCTCCGACCTCATCTTTCTCCCAGTGTCATCTCCCTCGCTGGCAGGAAAGGGACCCCTCTCCAGACACAGACACACACACACACACACACACACACACACACACTCCGGAGTTTGGCCCTCCCAGGCCTTCCAAGGGCACCCTTTTGTCCCTCCGCTCCGCAACCATCAGGAGGGGAGTGGCTGAAACTCACCCAGCGGTGCTGAACTGGAGGGGGCGGGGGGTGGAGGCTCGGCGGGCGGTCCACACTCGCGCATCCCCAGCCGCGGCGCGCGCCCGCGCACCCACCCAGACGCACACATTCACCGACGCGCGCGCGCGCGCGCACACACACACAGACGTCTTCTGTCACCTGTTCGCTTTCAACGCCAGTTCTAGCGCTGGGCAAAACTTATCCATCTCCATCTTCGACAGTTCGGGTACAAGGCATCCCGAGCACACCTTTTACAAAATATCCGCGGGGGAATCGTGCCCCTTGGGCACACGGCAGTTACTTATGTCCCAGCACCTCTCTTCTCTCCTTTTCACCCATCTTCTCTGCAATCACACTCAGCCTCTTCCTGCCAACGCGTGTACACAGCAAGCACCCCATCCCCGTTGACAGTCCAGGCTTGCAGCCTCAGCCCCCGGGGTTCGGACCCCGTCCGGGTCTCCCTGCCCGGCGCCAAGCCCTCGGCACTCTCTCTCCAACTCCTGCCATGTGCAGCCCGGCACTGCCGGCTCCCCAGGCCCAGCCGATGCTCCAAACTTTTTCTCGCCCTTCCTCCGGCCCCAAATCATGCACAACCCGGAGATCTGACGCCCCAGCCCCGAGTGCAGACCCCACGGGGAGTGGGGCGAGAAGCCCTGCTCCCACGGGCGCCGGGTCTCGCGGTGCCCAGCCCTGGCGTGCGCAGGACCGCGCTGGACCGGGCAGGGATGCTAAGGGAGCCGGGCGGAACCCGGCCGGCAGGTGCAACTTGCCAACGACTCCCGGGTTCACGCCCTTGGGGACCGCGGGTCTGGCCTGATGAGAACAAAGCTGGAGTCCCGGGAGACTGTCAGACGGGAGGCGCTAAGACAATAGCAATAAAGGGAACTTGGAGAAGGACCGCTGCGCAAAGTTGTCTGCGAGTCCGGGTGTCCTGGGATGGGTCGCGGGTTCCCGCTCCAGACCCCCGAGCCCCCAGCCCCGGGCCCCGCCGCGGTGCACGCAAAACCCCCGCTCGGGAGCCGGTCCCTGGGTGCAATGCAAGTGCCCTGGGCGCCCGGACGCAGCGTGGGGCTCCGGGGACGCTCGGGCTTGGCCGGCAGCCACCCGGCAGGAAGACCCGCCAGCGCGCTCTCCCGGCTTTACCTTTCGGCGGGCTGCCTGGGAGTCCGCGGCGCGCCGCCCGCTGGCTGTGCCCTCAGCCCCTGCCGCCGCCGCCGAGAGCAGACAGCGGGAGCCCGGCTCGCGGCGCCCCGCCCCCCGGCGCCGGGCCCCGCCCCTCCACGCTGGCCCGCAACTGCGCCGAGCCGCGACGGCCCGGTGGGGGTTTCCGCGCGAGCACCGCCGGGAGGCTGTGGGCTCCGTGGCTGCGGCCGCGGTCCCCGCCGCCGCCACTCCTGCTACTGCTGCAGGCCGGGGGCCAGCCAGGACTGCCCAAGTTGCTAAGGGGTACACATCCCCCCACCCCAAGAAGCGCGGCAGGTGGACAGGACCCCTAGAACGGGGCTCCTCTGAGTGCGGTCCATGCACCTGTAGCGTCAGCATCACCTGGGAGTTTGGTAGAAATGCACATTTCGGGGCCCTACCCCAGGTCTCCCGAATCAAAATATCTGGGGATGGGGTCTAGCGTGCTGTTTTGACAAACTCTCCGGGTGTCTCCAAGCATATTAAAGTTAGAGAAGCACTCCTAGGAGAATGAAGCGGCTGATCAGATGCCCGCTCCCCCTGTCCTGAGACCCAGGAGCCCACCCGGGCCGAGGGTTTAACTTGGCAGTGTATGCAAAGCTCCAGTAGGTTGTCTGCGCCCTGGACGTCATTCATCTTGCTTTATTGACTGCGAAGTCTTTAGAGATAAACAGAGGGGGGAATACATTTACTTCTGATCTGACAGCTCTAATGAGCTCAAAGAAGAATTATGTAAACATTATTAAGTGTAATAAACACGTGTCGGCATCAGGCAATCTCCTCTGGAGAAGGCTTGGCAAAAGCCGGCATGAGCCAACGTTTTATTCATAATGTCTTTTTAACTTTATGTTGCCTGTGTAATAGGCCTTTGGCTTTGCTGTTGCCCAGACGGAAAATCATTACCCCAGTAATGGATGAGCCAGTTCAAAAGGAGAGCCACCGAGATGCTGAGACTTTCATTCATAAATGCTATGTATCAGAGACAGGGACGGCCATCTCCTGCCAATGTGTCCTTTTAATTATCCAACGGTTGTTCAGGTTTCTTCTTTCGACTTCCCGAGGCATCACTTGGTTCAAACTGTGGAAAACAAACAAAAGTTAGCCATTCACTCACCTTACCATCTTACACATGCAAGGTTCCTCTTTCCCTTGTATTCTACTGTGCTTTCCAGAGCTTTAGGCATTCAATACAGATGTTCCTGGACTTAGCACCGTACGTTGAAAATATCGTAAGTTGAAAATTCATTTAATTTAATACACATCACCTCCTGAACATCCCAGCTTAGCCTAACCTACCTTAGATATGCTCAGAACACTTACATTAGTCTGGAGTTGGGCAAAGTCATCTCAAAACCCAGTCTGCTGGAGAGTATTGGTTGCTCACCCCGGTGATCTTGTGGCTGACTAGGGTTGCAGCTGCCACCCAGCATCCAACATCCTTCTGCTTTCTACTGCCTACATATTGCCTTCACATCACTAAAAAGTCAAAAAACTGTTAAGTTGGATCACTTTATGTAGGGGGTCAGCTGTGTCAGAGGAATTGATGATCCTTTGTGTGGGGAGAACATGAGGACACTGCCTTGGGCTCCACTGCCAGCTTTAGGAATTGATTCTGGCTTTGAACTTTTGTTTTGGGCAGATTCGGAGGCTTAAAGTTTGGGTCCTGGAGGAATCCTTGTCAGTGGTATCCAGAGGAAGTGGACCTTCAGGGAAAACCATCTCTGCACTTCATGTTCCTTCTTTATTAAAAAAAAGAAAAGAAAGATGAGTTGGTTGAGAAATTGAGGCTTTGCTTCTGGAATCTCTGTCCTATTCCATTGGTCTATGTGCCTGTTCTTGTACCAACACCAGGCTGTTTGGATTACTGTAGCCTTATAGTAAAGTTTGAAGTCTGGAAGTGTGATACCACCTGCTTTGTTTCTTTTGTTAAGGATCGTTTTGGCTATTTGTGGTCGTTTATGTTTCCATATGAATTTCTGTATTATCGTTTCCAGGTCTGAGAAGAATGATGTTGGTAATTTAATGGGTATAGCGTTGAATCTGTAGATTGCCTTTGGTAGGATGGACATTTTAACAATGTTGATTCTTCCTATCCGTGATCATGGGATATTTTTCCATTTGTTTGTATCTTCTTGGATTTCTTTGAGCAGTGTTTTGTAGTTCTCATTGTAAAGGTCTTTCACTTCTCTGGTTAGGAAGATGCTGGGGCATTTCATTTGTGTGTGTGTGTGTGTGTGTGGCTATTGTGAATGGGATTGTGCTTTCAATTTGGGTCTCTGCCTACTTGTTGTTGGTGTATAGGAATGCAACTGTCTTTTGCACATTTATTTTGTACCCTGAGCCTTTGCCAAAGTTCTTTATCAGTGTATGCAGGTTTTTGACAGATTCTCTTGGATTTTCAAGGTATAGGATCATATCATCAGAAAGAGGGATAACTTGACTAGCAACTCATCTTTGACAAAGCCTTCAACAACAACCACTGGGGAGCGGAGAACCTATTCTGTAAATGGTGCTGGGAAAACTGGCTGACCACATGCAGAAGATTGAAACAGGACCCATACCTATCACCATACACAAAAATTAACTCTAAATGGATCAACGACCTAAACATAAAACTTCAAACTATAAGAATCTTAGGAACCGTAGGAGATGCCCTTATGGAAATTGGAACTGGCAACCAGTTCCTATTCAGAACCCTAAAGGCCCACACCTTAAGAAATAAGATAGACAAGTGGGACCTCATCAAACTAATGAGCTTCTGCAAAGCAAAAGAAACCAACGAGAGAGCAGGGAGACAGCCCACAGAATGGGAAAAAATATTTACTAACTGTGTGTCTGATGAAGGCCTAACATCTAGGATCTACAAGGAACTCAAATGTGCCGAAAGGAAAAAAACAAACAGCCCCATTAAAAAGTGGGCCAAAGACATGAATAGACATGTCTCAAAAGAAGATATACAGGCAGCCAACAGACACATGAAAAAGTGCTCAGCCTCACTCATCATCAGAGAAATGCAAATCAAAACCTCATTGAGATACCACCTAACCCCTGTAAGAATGGCCATCATTAATAAAACAAACAAC
>CAUYQG010023739.1:0-15144 GCA_963574415.1 Tarsius wallacei | reverse complement strand
TTGAAAAGTGTCTATTTATGTCTTTTGCCCACTTTTTAATGAAGCTCTTTGTTTTTTTCCTTTCGGTACGTTTGAGTTCCTTGTAGATCCTAGATGTTAGGCCTTTGTCAGATACATCGTTGGCAAATATTTTTTCCCATTCTGTGGGCTGTCTCCCTGCTCTCTTGATGGTTTCTTTTGCTTTGCAGAAGCTTGTTAGTTTGATGAGTTCCCACTTGTCTATCTTATTTCTTAAGGTATGGGCATGTAGGGTTCTGAATAGGAATTGGTTGCCTGTCCCAATTTCTATCAGGGTGTCTCCTGCGTTTTCTAAGATTCTTATAGTTTGAGGTTTTACGTTTAAGTCTTTGATCCATTTAGAGTTAATTTTTGTGTATGGTGATAGGTAGGGGTCCTGTTTCAATTTTCTGCATGTTATTAGCCAGTTTTCCCAGCACCATTAACTGAATAGGTTCTCCTCTCCCCAGTGGTTGTTGTTTCTCCTTTTTATTAGTTGCTAGCATCTATTATGCCATCACTCTGTGACAAGCAATGAAATTATTTTCTTGGATAATTTTGTCTGATGTTCAAACAAATCCTATAGTGAAATACCAGTAACTTCATTTAAAGAAGAAGTAATTTGTCCATGGTCACAAAGCTAATAAGAGGACCAGGATTTGAAGCTAAGTCTGTCTGCCTGCAGAGCCCAAGTTTTGTCAAGTTTAATACAGTGGCCATTCACTGGTTTACGATATCCCAGCTGTTTTACCTTGGGTGACATACCTAACCTCTATGGTTTCATCATTCTTTCTATGAGAATATTATGTCACAGAATTGATGAGAGGAATAAATGACATAATATATGTAAGTGGCTTATCACAATGCTCAGCCACAGAGTAAGCAAAAGAAATGTTTTCTACTATTATTCCATATTATTTCCTATCATCTCATTATAACATGTTGTACCACCTTTCCTATGTGGCATAACAGAAAGAGACCTGATTAAAAGTCAGGTGGTGTGGGTTCTTGCCACAGTTCTATGACTATTTTTGTTACCTTCAATAGTCACTTAATCCACCATATCTCTATTGTCTCACCCATAGAATCATGACAGTAATAGCCTGACTGATGTATTTGGATTCGGTTTTGTGGTGAAAATTGATCAGCCCTGTTTCAAAAAATCAGAAGAAAATAAAGGAATCGGGCCGGGCTCGGTGGCTCAGCCTGTAATCCCAGCACTTTGAGAGGCCGAGGCGAGTGGATTGCCTGAGCCCGCAGGTTCAAGACCAGCCTGGGCAACTTGGCGAGACCTCGTCTCTACAATAAATAAAAAATTAGCTTGCGCTTGTAGTTCCAGCTATTTGGAAGGCTGAAGCGTAAGGATCACTGGAGCCCAGCAGGTCAACACTGGGGTGGCGGTGAGCATGCTACTGCACTCTAGCCTGGGCGACAGAGTGAAACTCCAACTAAAAAATAAAGAAAGAAAAAAGAAAAAGAAAATAAAGGAATCAATGTCTTAGGAAAAAAGGATCATTTTATGCATTGTTTTCTAGAGTTTGGAGAGTACTATTCATGTTTATACTCCCCACCCTACTTTCTCAGACCAGCACTTCCCACTTGTCCTTTCTTGCAAAAGACAGAGGGAAAAAAATCAGATGAAGTGAATAATGTGGGGAGAAATTTTTAAGGTAAACAGAATGGACGTTTGATGATTGTAAAGGCTTGTCCATGTTTTGGCTGTGATAATGTGGTTGTCTGTATAAAAAAGGTTATGATTTAAACATACACCCTGAAATATTTAGTAATGAAATTTTGTGATGTCTTGATTGTTTTCAAAGTAATCTCAGGTAGGATGCAGGGATGTTGGAGAATTGGCAAGGCTATTGATGAGAAAAGACTGGATATAAGTGATAATTGTTGAATATGAGTAATGGCTATACAAGGGTTCATCTTATGATTCTCTCTCCTTTTATGCATTTTGAACATCCCATAATCTTTATTTTAAAGAAAGATTAAGGGCTGAGAAACTAGATGCTAACAGGGCCAGACAGCTAAGATAAATAAGGAAAACAAGTGGAGTGGGAACTGTGGCAAACTGGGAAGGGATATGTCTCCTCCAAAGGAGATGGCCAATACTCAACTCCAGCTTAAATTTGCTGGAATATGGGGTCCAGACATTTTCTAGTTTGTCAAGATCGGTCAGAAATAAAAATGTTTATATTAAGTCTTCTATTCTTTAAATCTGAGCAATCAATTCAAATATGTTTTATTTAAAGGTGCATTGGTCATCCAAAACAGATCTTTAGACCAGCTATAGGATGCAGTTGGCAATTTGTAATTTCTGATTGAGAAGGTAGTTTAGGTAATTTTCAAAACTCTTGAGCAGTAGAATGTATGAAGGGAGACCCCCCAAAACCCCAGAATTTATTCATAAAAAATTGTGTAGTCTTACGAGGGAGGACCCAAAAAACCCCAGAATTATTTTTTGGAGGGTGGGCCCCTTGTAATACAGGCTTCTCCCACTAGAAACCCATTGGAATCTGTGTACCAGGTAGCATTGTTGTGAGAGACTGCGTTTGGTGTCATTGAAATTTTTTTTTTTTTTGAGATTCTTTCAACGTGTTTACCCATTTCATAATGGATAATTTATAAGTGCACCTGCCCACATCACACTGAGTGTTCAGCAGTTTTTGACCAAAAAAGGCATGACCCCCATGCCCCACCCTCCCTATTCACCCGATCTTGCCCCGAGCGACTTTTTTTGTTGTTGTTGTTTTGTTTTCCCTGATGAAAAAAAGTCCTCAAAGGGAAACGTTTTGCTAATTTGGAAGAGGTAAAACAAACAACAGCATAAGCACTAAAAGGCATCAAAATGGATGAGCTCAAATACTGTTTTGAGCGGTGGAAAAAACATCTCGATAGGTGTATTGCATCAAACGGAGAGTACTTTGGAGGTGACTGAAGTTTAAATATGTAAGAATAAATACATAATTTTTTATAAATATATTCCAATTGTTCTGGGGTCCTCCTCATATATGCATCCATTAATCCTTCTTTCTTCATTTTTGTTCGCATAGAGATGTCTGTGAGAATGTTCACCAATGTCAGCCATGATACTTGCTTGATCATGTGATATGGGTAGATTGTTCTTTGTGCTTTGCACTTTTGTGAATTGCTTGAATTTTTATAATGGAAATTATGCATTTTATGAATATAATAAAGTGTTACCTTTAAGAGACAGTGGAAAGAAATTGGATTTTTAAAAACCCATCAACTTTTTTATTTTGTTGATTTTGAATAATGTGAAATACTCCTCAGTCGAATTCCAGCAGCAGCTGCAGCGTTGTCCTATTCTCTGGCTCTCCTCGCCATCTCTTCTCTTCACTTCTGGAAACATGGCCTCTGGTGTGGCTGTCTCTGATGGAGTCATCAAGGTGTTCAATCACATGAAGGTACGCAAGTCTTCGACACCAGAGGAAGTGAAGCACAAAAAGGCAGTGCTCCTCTGCTTGAGTGAGGATAAGAAGAACATCATCCTGGAAGAGGGCAAGGAGATCCTGGTAGGTGACGTGGGTCAGACTGTCAATGACCTTTACGCCACCTTTGTCAAGATGCTGCCAGACAAGGACTGCCGCTATGCCTTCCATCATGCAACCTATGAGACCAAGGAGAGCAAGAAGGAGGAACTGGTGTTTATCTTCTGAGCTCCTGAGTGTGCACCCCTTAAGAGTGAAATGATTTATGCCAGCTCCAAGGACACCATCAAGAAGAAGCTGACAGGGATCAAAAATGGATTACAAGCAAACTGCTACAAGGAGGTCAAGGACCACTGCACTCTGGCAGAAAAGCTGGGGGGCAGTGCCATCATCTCCCTGGAGGGCAAGCCTTTGTGACTCCCTTCTGGCCCCATGCCTGGAGTATCTGATAGCCCCAGAACTGCTCTCAGGGATTGCAGGCTGCCTCCTTCCTGCCAGATCGGAGGGGCTGGGGGTATCCCAGCAGGGGAAGGGCAATCCCTTCACCCCAGTTGCCAAACACCCCCCTCCCCGGATTTCCCTCCTCCATCCCTGACAGTTCTGGTCTTCCCAAACCGCTTTTGATCTTAATTTCTCTTATGTTGAAGAGACCAAGTTTCTACGTGCCCCCCCCCCGCCCCCAGGCACTCTAGTTTGGCAGGGGGTGTATTTTTTTTTTAACAAAACCCCTACTCCCCACCTGTTCCTCCACCTTACTACGCTGCCAAATTCTAACCACATAGTGACTCTGTACTTGTCTCTTTAATTCTGTGTACAAATGGAATATTGTGGAGATGACCCCTCCCCCATGCCGGCTGGTTCCTCTCCCTTTTCCTTTGGTCCCGACCATTCATGGAAGCAGGACCAGTAAGAGACTTTTGAGCAAAAAAAAAAAAAAAAGTGAATACTCATAAACTTGAATTGTTAGATAAAATACAGGATTCACAGTTAAATTTGAAATTCAGATAAACAATGATTGATGTTTATATAAATATCTCCCAAATATCAGTTGGGATATACTTATCAAAAAAAGTATTTTTTTAATAGATTCAGGAGGTGCATGTTTGTTATATGGACATATTTTGTGTAGTGATGGGGATTGAGCTTCAGGTGACCCATTCACCAGATAGTGAACATTATACCCCATAGGTGACTTTTGAGTCCTAACTACCCCTTTAGTGTCCCCAGTCTCTACTATTTCCATCTTTATGACCATTTAGTTACCATATATAAATTACCATGTGGTGCTTGGTTTTCTGTTTCTGAGTTAGTTCACTTAGGATGATGTTCTCCATTTCCATCCATGTTACTGCAAAGAATATGAGTTTAATCTTTTTTGAGGACTGCATAATATCCCATGATGTATGTACCACATTTTCTTTATCCAGTCAATTGTTGATGGGCACATATGTTGGTTCTATGATTTTCCTATTGTGAATAGTGCTACAATATACTTACAAATATCTTTTCTGTATAATGATTTCTTTTTTTTTTTGTAGGTACCTAATAGTGGGATTGCAGGGTAGAATGGTAATTCAGTTTTTAGTTCTTTGAGAATTGTTAATTCTTTGAGGGAGGGGGTAACATGGTAACACAAGGGGTAACTGGTTCTCTACCAAGGGAAGTGAGGGCCAGCTAGAAGCCCAAACTTTATCTGCTGCAGCTTGCTTATATTGTAAACCCTCCTCACTTGTACCTCACAACTCTAAAATAAAAATTACATAAATAAATAGAAATCTCCATACTGTTTTCCATAGAGGTTGAACTAGTTTACAACCCACCAACAATGTATGAGCATTTTCTCTGAATCTGCACTAACCTTTGTTGTTCTTTGATTTTTTTAATAATACCCATTCTGACTCGTGTAAGATGATATCTCATTGTGGCTTTAATTTTCATTTTTCTGATGATTTGCGGTGTTGAACATTCCCTCATGTTTGTTGACTGCTTGTGTGTCTTCTTTTGAGAATTGTCTATTCATGTCCTCTGCCCACTTTTTTGCCTTTCTGGTTGAATTGTTTGAGTTAATTGTACATTCTGGACATTAGTCCTTTGTCTAAGACATAATTTGCAGATATGTTCTCTCATTCTGTAGGTTTTCTCACTGTTGATTTTTCCTTTTGCTATGGAAAAGCTTTTAGCTTGTCTCATTTGTCTATTTTTGTTTTTGTCTCATTTACTTTTGGGGTTTTCATCATAAACTCTACCACGGTGGCCACTGTCCAGAGAGTTTTTTCCTAGGTTTTCTTTAAGGATTTTCATAGTTTGAAGTCTCATATTGAAGCCTTTAATGCCTCTTGAGCTAATTTTTGTATCTGGTAAGAGGTAGGGGTGCAGCTTCATTCTTCTGCACATGGCTCGTCAGTTTTCCAGCACCATTTATTGAATAGGGCGTCCTTTCCTCATTGTTTATTTTTGTCAGCTTTGTCAAAGATCAGTTGGTTGTAGGTATGTGGCTTTATTTATGGGTTCTCTATTCTGTTCCATTGATCTATCTGCCTATTCTTGTACCAGTACTATGTTGTTTTATTTACTATAGCCTTGCAGTATAATTTGAAGTCAAGCAGTGTGATGCCTCCACTTTTTTTTCCCACTTAGTATTGCTTTGATTATTTGGGCTCTCTTTTCATTCCATATAAACTTTAGGATTGTTTTTTGTAGTTCTGTGAAAAAATGATGTTGGTATTTTGATAAGGATTGTGTTAAATCTATACATTGCTTTGGGCAGTACGGTCATTTTAACAATATTGATTCTTCTGATCCACGAGCATAGGATGTTCTTCTATTTGTTTGTGTTGTTTATAATTTCTGTCATCACTTTCATAGTTCTCCTTGTAGACATTTTTCACCTCCTTGGTTAAGTGTAACTCATAGGTATTTTTCATGGCTATTGTATATGGTATTAAGCTCTTGATTTGTTTCTAGACTTGAGCATTATTGGTATATAGAAATGCTACTGATTTTTAGATATAAATTTTGTATCCTGAGACTTTACTGAAGGCATTTATCAGATCTAGAAGTCTCTGAGAGAAGTCTTTATGGTTTTCTAGGTATATAATCATGCCATCAGTAAGCAGAGATAGTTTGACTTCCTCCTTGATAATTTTAATGCCTTTTATATCTCTCTTGCTGGATTGCCCTTGCTAGGACTTCCAGTATGATATTGAATAGGAGTGATGAAAGTAGGCATCCCTATCTTGTTCCAGTT
Organism: Tarsius wallacei; assembly: GCA_963574415.1. Lineage (NCBI taxonomy): Eukaryota > Metazoa > Chordata > Mammalia > Primates > Tarsiidae > Tarsius > Tarsius wallacei. The sequence goes on along the minus strand of CAUYQG010023739.1, from coordinate 8,442 downwards.
CTAAGGGGGAAAGTTTTCAACTTTTCCTTATTAAGTATGTTGTTGACTATGGGTTTGTCATATATGGCTCTTATTATTTTGAGATAAGTTCATTCAGTGCCTAGTTTGTTGAGGGTTTTGTCATGAAAGGATGTTTAGTTTTATTGAATGCCTTTTCTGCATTTATTGAGATTATCATATGGTTTTTGTTTTTAATTTTGTTTATGTAGTGAATCACATTTATTGATTTGTGGATATTGAGCCATCCCTGGAATAAAACTCACTTGGGTGTGATGAATTATTATTTTGATGTGCTGTTGAATTTGATTGGCAGTATTTTGTTGAGGATTTTTGCATCTATATTCATCAGAGATACTGGCCTGTAGTTTTTGTTATTGTTATTGTTATTGTTATTGTGCCCTACTTAATTTTGGTATCAGTGTGATACTGATTTTGTAGAATGAGTTAGGAAGGAGTTCTTTCCTCTTGATTTTTTGGGAATACAAGGGGGGACCCCCTCAAAATGGAATTTATTTATTAAAAATTGTGTATTTATTCCTATGTTTAAACTACAGTCACCTTAAAGTATTCTTCATTTGATTCAATACACCTATTAAGACACTTTTTCCACAGCTCAAAAAAATTTTTGAACTCATCAATTTTGATTGCTGCCTTTTATTTTTTCTGCCATTTTTTTGTTTTACCTCTTCGACGTTGGCAAAACATTTCCCTTTGAGGAGGACATTCTTATCATTCAGGGAAACAAACAAACAAAAGTCACTCAAAGTGAGATTGGGTGAATAGGGAGGGTATTTTTTTATTTTTTGTAGAGACAAGGTCTCACTATGTTGCCTAGGCTGGTCTTGAACACCCGGGCTCAAGCAATCCTCCCACCCCGGCCTCCCAAATTGCTGGGATTACAGGCGTGAGCCATCATGGCCGGCCTACATGCGCTTTTCTCTGCTGAGTAGCATAGGAGGACTGTTAGTGTGTCCCCTTGGAAGGGTAGCACTCTGTTTTTTCACACTTTTAGAGTCATTTCTTTGGATCTTTCTCATCTGGATGAACTATAGTGACTAGATCTATGGGTACTATGAATACAGACAGCTTGTATATGCAGGCTTTTCTGAGTGTTGGTTGTAGCAGCAATGTACTGGGGGTGTAGAGAAGCTCACTGCCTCCTGTATGGCTGGGATGAAGGGGTTCTCTTCCACTTGTTCCTCAGTGGTGTGCACTGATGAGATTTCCTATTGCGTTGTGTCATTCAACCTTGAGGCCAACAGATGGCACCTATGAGTAAAAGATGGCTACTGCTGAAGTGAATGAGTACTTGGTTCTTGTTTACTGGAAAAAAAAAACTGTTGTCTTGGGTAGTGAACTGATTTGTGGAGAGCACAGTGGTCTAAGCACCTGGTTCACCCCTGGAAAGTTGAGGACCAAGATGGGTGGGGCCAGACCAAAAGGCCCACCTACAGATCCACCGATTTCAGGCTCAAGCACCAGATGCAAGGTAGTACCTGTATGCAGCTGCTGAGTGCTCAGAGATGTGCCTCAGCATGGTATTGGGAGACAGTCATTGCCTCAAGTTCTCTATACAGGAAGAGGAAGGTGGTCTAAACTCCCAATCCAGCAGAGTCAGACCTTGAGATACCTGTGAATATGTCTGAGCATTGAGCAGAATCAAGAACTCTACCCCTGGAGGAAGGGGGTAAGAGTCTTAATCCAGGAGAGTGGATGTGTTACATGCCTGGGAATATACCCTAGTGATGAGCTGATAAATGGCTGCTGTAAAGTTATTTGCAGGGGATGGGGAGGCAACTCAAGCTCCTATTCCAGGGCAGCAGGTGCCCCTCTGGCCTGGTGAAATGCCTGGGGAGGAGGAAGAGAGATCACCGCCCCCACAGGGTCTTTGCACAGAAAAGAAGAGTGATTCTGATTCCTGGACCATAGTCATATGTGTGCTATCTGGAATTATGCCCAGGTGTAGGGCAGAGGGAGTACTGCTGTACCAGGTTATTTGTATAGGAAAGGGGTGGCATGCCAAAGTTCTCTTGAGGGAGGCAGGAGCACCAGAAACCTGGGAATATGTTTAGGTGTAGAGCAGAGAGTATGCTATTGCAACAGGATCTCTGCTCAGGCAGAGAGGGGCAGCTCAGATCCATAATCCAGGTATGTGGGTACACCAACAGCTTGAAAGTATGCCCCGGTGAGTAGCAGACTGATCATCATTAGACGAAAATATTTGCAGGGTGGAGAGAAGGGCAGCTCGGGCTGCTAATCAGGCATGCAGGTGCTTCAAATGTCTGTTGATGTGTCCGGTTGTGAAGTGGGAAGAGTGCCCCTGTACCAAGATTCCTGTGGCATAGGGGTGGAGCAGCTCAGGCTGCTGATCCTGGTGGGTGGGTTTTCCAGATGCCTGAGATTATGTCTCCCAGCAAAGTGCAGAGTAGTCACTGATGTCACAAAGGTCATTACAGGGAGAGGAAGGCGTAGCTCAGGCAGCTGATCTGGCCAGGTGGGTGAGCTGAATACTTAGGAGTATGCCCAGACTTGAAGAAGAAACACCACTTCACCATAAACTCTTTATCAGAAAGGCAGAATAGCTCAGCTGCCCATCCAGGCAGGCAGGTGTTCCAAATACCTAAGGAGATACCTGGGCATGGAGCAGTGTGGGCCTCTCCCCTTAGCAGGGTGTCTGTCTTAAAGGGTAAGGGAGCTCAGGATGCTGATCCAGGTTAGTGGGTGCTCTAAATGTCTGGAGATGTGCCTGGATATGGAGTGGAGGAGGCCGCTCAGCACCAATGCACTGCACAGGAGGGATAGAGCTGCTCAGGCTGCTAGTCCACATAAGCTGGAGTTCCAAATGCCTGGAGAAGTGACTAGGCATGAAGCACAGAGGGCCTTGTTGCACAAGGATCATCGCACAGGAAGGGTAGGGCAGCTAGGCTGCTAGTCTGAGTGTGTAGAAATGGGGTTTGCCTGCTCCGTGGTAGTGGAGGGGCACACTTCCCCTACTGACTAGGGGGGCAGGATGGGGCACCATGCCTGATTCTGGGTCACAAAGCTGACGCTGGCTTCAGGTCTTGCTACCTGGGAAAAACCATGAGTTCAACAACTCTTCTGCCTCTCAGGCTGCTGATTCGGGTGCAGAGGAATGGGGTCCCTTCTGCTGGTCTCCCACTGCTTAGACTGGTATTCTAGATGCACAGGAGTGAGGTCCCTCCTTTTCCTCAGTATTGCTTGTGCACGCTACCCTGACTAGCCCAGAAGGGAGGCTGGGACACTTAGCAGTAGTATGCACTGAACAGTTCCATGTTACAAAACTGACCTTGGCTACTTGATCCGCTATTCATGACAGATCACGGGTACAGCAACTTTACTGCTGCTCAGGCTGCAAGTTCAGGAGTGTGGGAATAGGGGCCTCTTGCTGGGCTCTTGTAATTTTGGCTGCTATCCTGAATCAACAATAGCATCCTCCTCTTGGACCTGGTTCTAAGAGAATGCTGGCAGTTTCACCCGATGTCTTTTCTTCTCACCAATTCTTGGCCTCTCCCTGAGTCAGCTTCAAGGTGCAGGAGAAATGAGGTGTTCTCCTGTGTCCTGGGTTGAGCAGCAGGAGGAATGAGGTGTTCTCCCATGGCTGGGTCGAGCAGATCCCCAGTTGAAAGGTATGTTTCAGAGGAAAACTTTTGGCTCCAGCCTGTGTGCCGGGGCTACACTCACTTTAAAAAACAAATAAAACAAAAAAAGAAGAAAAAACAGGATTTGTTAAGAGGACAGAAAGGCTCCCACAGCGGAAGAAGACCCAAAAGGGTTACCTGTTTTGTTTTTTTTGAGTCAGGGCCTCACTCAGTTGCTCAGGCTGGAGTGCAGTAGCACAATCATAGCTCACCACAGCTTCAACTTCCAGGCTCAGGTGATCCTTCCGCCTCAGCCTCCTGAGTAGCTGGGACTACAGGCGTGTGCCACCATGCCCAGCTAATTTTTCTGATTTTTTGAAGAGATAAGGTCTTGCTATGTTTCCCAGGCTGGTCTCGAAATCCTGGCCTCAAGCAATCCTCCCACCTTGGCCTCCCAAAGTTCTGGGATTATAGGCTTGAGCCATCATGTCTGGCCCACTTGCACTTTTTTCTGCTGAGTGGCATAGCAGGGGCTGTTTGCCCACCTCCTCCCCCCTGGCATCTGGAGTGTCCTTTGCCATTGAAGCTCACTGAGTTGATCTTTCCACACTATTTGCTATGTTCAGGAGGGTGAGGCATGCTGAAAGCCTCTAATCTGCCATCTTGGGGGGAAAAGAAAAAAAGAGTATTTGGTATTTATCTGTAATTCACTTGGGCTGTGTATTTTTATTTGCTTTATCCAGCAACTGTAAAATTTACATACTGTCAGTTGCTTAGGAAGTCTTTGAATATTTTGTCCTTTTTCTTCCTGTCCAAGTGTGACTTTTCTTTAATTGAGGAGAGAGTTAGAAAAAAAAATGTACTTCAATTTGAGCCATTACCCCCCCCACACACACACACACAGAGAAAGAGAGAGAGAGAGAGAGCACCCAAAACACAACTTAACTGGCTGCTACTCATACAGCTGCTCTGTGAAATGCATCCTATGGCCCAACATCCTTCCCTTTAGTTATATCAAGAGGCTAAGAAAGACTAGGTCTCTTTTAATCTGGCATTGAGTTTGGGCAGGATGTAGAGTAAGTTTCATGCAGAACCAAAAGGATGGAGGAAACCTGTTGCCCTGCCAGCACAATTACACACACACACACACACACACACATACATACACACACTTCACGTCAGCACAAGTCCTCCCTAGGCTTGGGAAAGTGTTTTGCCACAGGTCCAGAACTATTGCCAAGGTTTCTTCACCTTAGTACCTGGGAGCCCAGGCAAGATCAAGCTTGCGAGAGTAACCCCTTCTCCTGCAGCTTCCTGGGCCCAGCAATAGTGGCGGCTCAGTTATCCAGCTCACGTAGCCTGGAGGAGGAGGCCTTGGGCTCCAGGGGGAACGTCACAATTCATCCAAAAGCCCCAAGCCCAGCAAATCATCCTGCTCCCTGTAGGGCCACCACTCCTGCTCTCACTCTTGCTCTCAGTCCAGGGACCAGAATGGACTCAGCCATCAGCTGGGTAGCTTCAAGTCACAGTTCCTGAAGACAGTCCTACCACTCCTGCTTAAGTCCTAGTGCTAAGAACAGCCCTCTAAGCTCTGGAGCATCCCCTTAGCTTCTGAATCCTTATTTTAAGGTGTCTACCTTGACTAGCTTCCTGGACAAGGAGAGGGAGGAAAGCCTGTGATAGGATTGAGTGAGAAAGATGCATCTTCTGTCGCAGGAGCCCATCTGCCTGCAGTGTCACTTCACTTGTCTTATTGCTTCTGACCTTTCACATTTCACTTCCCTTGCCTGCCTTTTCATCCATTTCTATCCCTTTTGTCAGTCAATCCCTGCAACTTCTTATTCACCCTTCTCCCTTACATTCTCATTAATTCTCTGGTTCTTCTCTTATATCATTCCCTGGTGTCCCTCTACCTGTTTTCTGGCTTGGAGCAAACATGTCCATCATGCACCACAAATCTACTGGAATTGTAGCATTTACTTACTATATGTTGATATCATTCTGGAGTATTTATTTATTCCCAACTAGATTTCATGGAAAGGAGGAGATTTATTTTATTTATCACATAATTTGTAGTGCCTAACACTTTGTGAGAGGTCAGAGAGATGGCGGCTAAGCCAGTCAGACTATGCAAGTCCCCATGTGAGTGAGTGAGTGTATGGGAAATTTTGTGTAAGTGCTGGTGAGTGACTGGTCATGTGAGTGGCTGACTGAGTGAGGGCTAGGGAACTGGCGGCCAGGGCTCTCCTGGTGCAGCGTCTGGTGCCACAGCTGCTGGGCTTGGACCCTAGCAATTCCCAGGACACAGAAGCTGAGTGCCATTTTCTTTTTCTTTTCTTCTTTTTTTTTTTTATCAACAAACCGTCCCTGGGAAGAAAGTGCTGGGAGAGACTAAGTGGAGGCTCATGAGCAAGTGGCCAGGCCCCTGGTGCAACAACTGATGCTGTAGCTTCTCTGCTTTGTCCCTGGCTCTTCCCAGGTCACAGAAGCTGAGCGCCATTATATTTTTTTTTTTAACGGACAAAAGTGGCAGGGAAAAAATATCTCCCCGGGCTCACTGGTGCAGCAGGAGAGAGACTGCCGGCTCCTGGCTTTGCCTCACTACTTCAGCGCCTGACAGGGAACTGGTAGCAGGGGCTGTGGAGGGAGTCCAGAGGCAAAGTCCCATGGAAGAGGCGGGGCAGGAAAGTGCTTCAACTTGCTTACCATGGAGCAGCAGACCCAATCTCTGTGACTGGTTGATCAACTACTCAGGGACTGATCGTGACCCAGAGTGAATATCCTGAAAGCACAAACTTCAGAGGGACCTGGAGTCCTGAGTTCCAGGCGCCCCATCCCCTACCCTGATCCAGTCACAGGACAAAGGGTGTGGCCAGAAAAGGACAAGGAAGAACCCCAAAGAGATCAGTGGTGAGTCCGGGGCTGAACTAAACCGCCTCCTCCCCAGCAATCCTCTGAACGTCAGACCCATACAGCTCGGCCACGACTGAGAAGGACAAACCCAGGTGGAGCCTGAATGTCAGTCACAATAGGAGAACTCCATTCCAGGATAAGCCTGACTGTGGCACCCCCTGGGGAAGAGACAATCCCATATCTCCCCACTGGAGGAGATCTTCCTGACCATATGAGAGTGGGAGGGGAGGACTGCAGCCCCACCTGCCTCCATTGCTCCACGTCCTTCTCTGCTTTGAACACTGAGGAGAAGGTGAAAGACGTGGCTCTGCAGGAGAGACCTGATAAGACGAACAATTACAGAGCCTGCCACAAGAGGGCAGGTTTTTTTTTTTTAATTTTCAATTTTTAAAAAATGTTTAAAAAATTTTTGACTGTTAGTTCATCCATTTTTTAAAATATATTTCCTTTGTACATGAATGTGTATGTGAGGGTTTGATCTGCTCCCCCCTAAATATTTTTTCTTTCCTTTTTGTTTCTTCCTTCTTTTATTTGTTGTTTTCTGTTTATATGTGTATGTGAATGATTGAATATTCATCTTTCAATTTTGTTGTTGTTGTTGGTTTGTTTTTGCTCTTTTGTTCTTCTGGGGTTTTTTATTTTCGTTTTTTATAGTTTAAGGTGTGTGTCAATATATGCGTGAGGGTTCAACATGATTCCATTTTTTTTTCTTTTCCTCTGGTCTTTCTGTATTTCTTCTCTATTCATTTTATGCTAGGCGTGTGTTTAGTTTTCTTGGTTTTTTGTTTGTTTTTTTTCACTTTGTTGTTATTCCAGTTTGTTTTGAGGTGTGTGTGTGTGTGTGTTTTCAATTGTTTTTTGCATTGGTTTCTGCTTTGCATTGTCATGTAGTGTGGTGGTGAGGAGTGGGTCTCATGGAACACATACCACAATAAGTGAACATTGTAATTTGCAAGTACTTTCTGAATCTTAGCGCCCCATTCCCTACTTTATTCGAATTTCAAAAACTACAAGAGACAGCAAAGCTTCCCATCCACTGTCCTATTTCAAAATAGAACAAATCCAGAACCCAGATCAGGGAAGAATAGAGGACTGAGCAAACATCAGAAGGGAAAGCCTCTCCCACTAACACTGAATAACAGAACTAAAGAGAAAAACAAGAAAATCTGTCACAAATGAGGAAAAACCAAAGGAAGACCTCAGGCAATTTCAAGTGTACAAAAGACAAACTTCTGAAAAATCAGACCTTGGTGCCCAAACAATGGAAGTCACTAACGACTGGCCCCAGAATACGACAGGGATTAGGGAATGGATGGAAAGAGTGAATAAGACTCAAGAAAGAACTTGTAACAAAGATTTTGGCAATAAAAAATTTCACCCAGGAAATAAGTAACAAGATGACAAGCATGGAAAGCAGAATTAATCTAGCTGAAGAAAGAATCTCAGAACGTGAAGACCAGAACATGGAATTAACCCAATCTTTAAAAAACATAGAAAGAAGACTCAGAAAGAACAAAGCCTACAAGAGATGTGCAATTATATCAAGAGGCTGAACCTATGCCTGATTGGTATCCCAGAAGAAGAAAGGGAAATGGAGAACAACTTGGAGCAGGTATTCCAGGAGGTAATCCAAGAAAACTTTCCCCATCTCACCAGAGATGTGACCAGCCAAGCACAAGAAATACAGAGAACCCCCACAAGACATCAAATGAGAAGACCAACTCCTAGACACATAGTAATTCACCTACACAAAGCAGACACAAAAGAAAAAATCCTAAGATCACAAGTCCTGCCTTCTTTTGTGATCCATTTGCCCAGAAACTTGTTTTTCATCCTTTAACTTTGAGTCTTTGTGCATTCCCTGTGGTGAGATAATCTCTTAGGGATTGGATGTCTGGGAAGGATTTTAATTCTCCATCACTGATGAAGC